>JAAAWM010011372.1:72500-75886 GCA_036873465.1 Thinopyrum obtusiflorum | reverse complement strand
TCTCCCATCAAAGAATTCACCTTGCAAGCCAATACACACAATAGCCCAAACGGTGGGGTTATGTCCAAGAATATGCATTTTCATCTTGTGCTTCCAACTAGCAAAATTAGTACCATCAAAGTAAGGACCTCTACGGTGGTAATTTCCCTCGCTAGACGCCATACTCTCCTAGGTTGTGAAACCAAGGCTGTGATCACCAAAAGCTATGGAAATCAAGGCAAATGGAGACCAAAGCTCTGATACCACTTGTAGGATCAAAAGTATGTCTAGAGGGGGGTGATTAGACTACTTGACCAAATAAAAATCTAGCCTTTTCCCAATTTTAAGTCTTGGCAGATTTTAGCAACTTAGCACTAGTCAAGCAAACAACCTACACATGCAAATCTAAGAGTATAGCAGAGGAATGTAAAACATTGCACATGAAGGTAAAGGGAGGAGTTTGGAGGGAGCAAACGCAATGTAGACACGGAGATTTTTGGCGTGGTTCTGATAGGTGGTGCTATCGTACATCCACGTTGATGGAGACTTCAACCCATGAAGGGTAACGGTTGCGCGAGTCCACGGAGGGCTCCACCCATGAAGGGTCCACGAAGAAGCAACCTTATCTATCCCACCATGGCCATCGCCCACGAAGGACTTGCCTCACTAGGGTAGATGGGGGGGGGGGGGGGGGGGGGGGGGGGGGGGGGGGGGGGGGGGGGGGGGGGGGGGGGGGGGGGGGGGGGGGGGGGGGGGGGGGGGGGGGGGGGGGGGGGGGGGGGGGGGGGGGGGGGGGGGGGGGGGGGGGGGGGGGGGGGGGGGGGGGGGGGGGGGGGGGGGGGGGGGGGGGGGGGGGGGGGGGGGGGGGGGGGGGGGGGGGGGGGGGGGGGGGGGGGGGGGGGGGGGGGGGGGGGGGGGGGGGGGGGGGGGGGGGGGGGGGGGGGGGGGGGGGGGGGGGGGGGGGGGGGGGGGGGGGGGGGGGGGGGGGGGGGGGGGGGGGGGGGGGGGGGGGGGGGGGGGGGGGGGGGGGGGGGGGGGGGGGGGGGGGGGGGGGGGGGGGGGGGGGGGGGGGGGGGGGGGGGGGGGGGGGGGGGGGGGGGGGGGGGGGGGGGGGGGGGGGGGGGGGGGGGGGGGGGGGGGGGGGGGGGGGGGGGGGGGGGGGGGGGGGGGGGGGGGGGGGGGGGGGGGGGGGGGGGGGGGGGGGGGGGGGGGGGGGGGGGGGGGGGGGGGGGGGGGGGGGGGGGGGGGGGGGGGGGGGGGGGGGGGGGGGGGGGGGGGGGGGGGGGGGGGGGGGGGGGGGGGGGGGGGGGGGGGGGGGGGGGGGGGGGGGGGGGGGGGGGGGGGGGGGGGGGGGGGGGGGGGGGGGGGGGGGGGGGGGGGGGGGGGGGGGGGGGGGGGGGGGGGGGGGGGGGGGGGGGGGGGGGGGGGGGGGGGGGGGGGGGGGGGGGGGGGGGGGGGGGGGGGGGGGGGGGGGGGGGGGGGGGGGGGGGGGGGGGGGGGGGGGGGGGGGGGGGGGGGGGGGGGGGGGGGGGGGGGGGGGGGGGGGGGGGGGGGGGGGGGGGGGGGGGGGGGGGGGGGGGGGGGGGGGGGGGGGGGGGGGGGGGGGGGGGGGGGGGGGGGGGGGGGGGGGGGGGGGGGGGGGGGGGGGGGGGGGGGGGGGGGGGGGGGGGGGGGGGGGGGGGGGGGGGGGGGGGGGGGGGGGGGGGGGGGGGGGGGGGGGGGGGGGGGGGGGGGGGGGGGGGGGGGGGGGGGGGGGGGGGGGGGGGGGGGGGGGGGGGGGGGGGGGGGGGGGGGGGGGGGGGGGGGGGGGGGGGGGGGGGGGGGGGGGGGGGGGGGGGGGGGGGGGGGGGGGGGGGGGGGGGGGGGGGGGGGGGGGGGGGGGGGGGGGGGGGGGGGGGGGGGGGGGGGGGGGGGGGGGGGGGGGGGGGGGGGGGGGGGGGGGGGGGGGGGGGGGGGGGGGGGGGGGGGGGGGGGGGGGGGGGGGGGGGGGGGGGGGGGGGGGGGGGGGGGGGGGGGGGGGGGGGGGGGGGGGGGGGGGGGGGGGGGGGGGGGGGGGGGGGGGGGGGGGGGGGGGGGGGGGGGGGGGGGGGGGGGGGGGGGGGGGGGGGGGGGGGGGGGGGGGGGGGGGGGGGGGGGGGGGGGGGGGGGGGGGGGGGGGGGGGGGGGGGGGGGGGGGGGGGGGGGGGGGGGGGGGGGGGGGGGGGGGGGGGGGGGGGGGGGGGGGGGGGGGGGGGGGGGGGGGGGGGGGGGGGGGGGGGGGGGGGGGGGGGGGGGGGGGGGGGGGGGGGGGGGGGGGGGGGGGGGGGGGGGGGGGGGGGGGGGGGGGGGGGGGGGGGGGGGGGGGGGGGGGGGGGGGGGGGGGGGGGGGGGGGGGGGGGGGGGGGGGGGGGGGGGGGGGGGGGGGGGGGGGGGGGGGGGGGGGGGGGGGGGGGGGGGGGGGGGGGGGGGGGGGGGGGGGGGGGGGGGGGGGGGGGGGGGGGGGGGGGGGGGGGGGGGGGGGGGGGGGGGGGGGGGGGGGGGGGGGGGGGGGGGGGGGGGGGGGGGGGGGGGGGGGGGGGGGGGGGGGGGGGGGGGGGGGGGGGGGGGGGGGGGGGGGGGGGGGGGGGGGGGGGGGGGGGGGGGGGGGGGGGGGGGGGGGGGGGGGGGGGGGGGGGGGGGGGGGGGGGGGGGGGGGGGGGGGGGGGGGGGGGGGGGGGGGGGGGGGGGGGGGGGGGGGGGGGGGGGGGGGGGGGGGGGGGGGGGGGGGGGGGGGGGGGGGGGGGGGGGGGGGGGGGGGGGGGGGGGGGGGGGGGGGGGGGGGGGGGGGGGGGGGGGGGGGGGGGGGGGGGGGGGGGGGGGGGGGGGGGGGGGGGGGGGGGGGGGGGGGGGGGGGGGGGGGGGGGGGGGGGGGGGGGGGGGGGGGGGGGGGGGGGGGGGGGGGGGGGGGGGGGGGGGGGGGGGGGGGGGGGGGGGGGGGGGGGGGGGGGGGGGGGGGGGGGGGGGGGGGGGGGGGGGGGGGGGGGGGGGGGGGGGGGGGGGGGGGGGGGGGGGGGGGGGGGGGGGGGGGGGGGGGGGGGGGGGGGGGGGGGGGGGGGGGGGGGGGGGGGGGGGGGGGGGGGGGGGGGGGGGGGGGGGGGGGGGGGGGGGGGGGGGGGGGGGGGGGGGGGGGGGGGGGGGGGGGGGGGGGGGGGGGGGGGGGGGGGGGGGGGGGGGGGGGGGGGGGGGGGGGGGGGGGGGGGGGGGGGGGGGGGGGGGGGGGGGGGGGGGGGGGGGGGGGGGGGGGGGGGGGGGGGGGGGGGGGGGGGGGGGGGGGGGGGGGGGGGGGGGGGGGGGGGGGGGGGGGGGGGGGGGGGTGTAAGACAGTTTTACACAGCGAAAACACTTAGGGTTAACTTGACGAGCCTGTTATTAGGAAGACTAGTATGTGA
>JAAAWM010011372.1:62500-67500 GCA_036873465.1 Thinopyrum obtusiflorum | reverse complement strand
TCATGGTTTCTTGACTATGGACATATAAGGCCAGACTCGCGACGCCGAACACTCCCTAAGGTATTCGGACTTTACAACATATACTGGGCTGGATAACACCCTCGATAATAATCACTGAGTTTCTAGGTATGTACATTAGTCTGGTGTGACAAAAATGCCGAAAACGCCAGTATCCCTCCTGGTTGTATCAAGTTTTCGAAGGGGAAGAAGCAACAAGAGACATTAAAAAGGTTTATGCAGGGTCTTAATCTAGAGAGAAACCTTTGAGCGGGGCCCTGCTGCACGTCTGTGCCTTTATCTCCGTTGTGCCATATCGTGGAACGGTGTAGCATGGTGATCATCTGTAAAAAGGAAAAACCCAGGTGAAAGACTTCGTGCGAGGAGTTGGTTAATCTGATTGAACCATGAAAATGTAATATGTTATTGTATTGATAGGTTCGAGCCAAACTATGGTTTTTTTTGCGAGCAGCCCCTACCACCGTTTATGGGGATATCCCCGCTGGGCTGTTACATTTGGTGGAGCGCCGGACTCATCTAACCGTGTCCGTGGTCTTGACGACCAACCGTTTATTCTGGTTGGAGGGGCCGCTTAGTGTTCGGCTGCTATAGCCGCCACATGTTCTTCCGCCGTAAGGAATGCTTTGTATTTTTGCTAACTGTGATGATGCCACGTGGATCGGGCATCTTAAGTTTAAGGTAGGCATAGTGCGGTACTGCATTAAAATGAGCGAAGGCCGTTCTTCCGAGTAGTGCATGATAGCCGCTTCGGAATGGAGCGATGTCGAAGATTAGTTCTTCGCTTCTGAAGTTGTCGGGAGAACCGAATACAAACTCTAGTACTAGAGAGCCCGTGCAGTGGGCCTCGACGCCTGGTATCACTCCTTTAAAGGTAGTGTTCCTTTGGCTGATTCTTGACGGGTCTATCCCCATGTTGCAAACAGTGCCCTGATATATCAGGTTAAGACTACTGCCGCCGTCCATAAGGACTCGAGTGAGATGGTATCCATCAATTATTTGGTCGAGCACCAAGGCAGCCGATCCTCCATGCCGGATACTGGTCGGATGATCCGTACGGTCGAAGGTGATCGGGCAGGCCGACCAAGGATTGAATTTGGGGGCGACGGGCTCCACAACGTATACGTCTCTGAGTGCGTGTTTGCGCCTTCTCTTTGGAATGTGAGTTGCGTAAATCATATTCACTGTTCTGACTTATGGTGGGAATTTTTTCTGTCCCCCAGTGTTCGGCTGGCGAGGCTCATCTTCGTCCTCACTTGGCGTCTCCCTCCCCTTGTGTTCGGCATTTAGCTTGCCGACCTGCTTGAAAACCCATCACTCTCTGTGGGTGTGATTTGCAGGTTTTTCGGGGGTGTCATGGATCTGACATAATTTGTCTAGAATATTATTTAGGCTAGACGGTCCGTCCCTGCTGCCTTTAAATGACTTCTTCCATTGACCGGGTCGAGAGCCCCTGAATCCGGCAAATGGATCTTTAAGAAGAAGACAGACGCGGATGGTAATGTTACCATCTATAAAGCTCGACTTTTCGCTAAAGGTTATCAGCAAGTTCAGGGGGTTGACTACGATGAGACATTCTCTCCCGTAGTGAAGCTGAAGTCCGTCCGAATCATGTTAGCAATTGTCGCATACTATGATTATGAGATATGGCAGATGGACGTCAAAACGGCATTCCTTAACGGACATCTTAAGGAAGAACTGTATATGATGCAGCCAGAAGGTTTTGTCGATCCTAAGAATGCTAATAAAGTATGCAAGCTCCAGCGATCCATTTATGGGCTGGTGCAAGCATCTCGGAGTTGGAACATTCGCTTTGATGAGATGATCAAAGCGTTTGGGTTTATGCAGACTTATGGAGAAGCCTGCGTTTACAAGAAAGTGAGTGGGAGCTCTGTAGCATTTCTCATATTATATGTAGATGACATACTCTTGATGGGAAATGATACATAACTTTTGGACCCCCCCCCCCCCCCCCCCCCCCCCCCCCCCCCCCCCCCCCCCCCCCCCCCCCCCCCCCCCCCCCCCCCCCCCCCCCCCCCCCCCCCCCCCCCCCCCCCCCCCCCCCCCCCCCCCCCCCCCCCCCCCCCCCCCCCCCCCCCCCCCCCCCCCCCCCCCCCCCCCCCCCCCCCCCCCCCCCCCCCCCCCCCCCCCCCCCCCCCCCCCCCCCCCCCCCCCCCCCCCCCCCCCCCCCCCCCCCCCCCCCCCCCCCCCCCCCCCCCCCCCCCCCCCCCCCCCCCCCCCCCCCCCCCCCCCCCCCCCCCCCCCCCCCCCCCCCCCCCCCCCCCCCCCCCCCCCCCCCCCCCCCCCCCCCCCCCCCCCCCCCCCCCCCCCCCCCCCCCCCCCCCCCCCCCCCCCCCCCCCCCCCCCCCCCCCCCCCCCCCCCCCCCCCCCCCCCCCCCCCCCCCCCCCCCCCCCCCCCCCCCCCCCCCCCCCCCCCCCCCCCCCCCCCCCCCCCCCCCCCCCCCCCCCCCCCCCCCCCCCCCCCCCCCCCCCCCCCCCCCCCCCCCCCCCCCCCCCCCCCCCCCCCCCCCCCCCCCCCCCCCCCCCCCCCCCCCCCCCCCCCCCCCCCCCCCCCCCCCCCCCCCCCCCCCCCCCCCCCCCCCCCCCCCCCCCCCCCCCCCCCCCCCCCCCCCCCCCCCCCCCCCCCCCCCCCCCCCCCCCCCCCCCCCCCCCCCCCCCCCCCCCCCCCCCCCCCCCCCCCCCCCCCCCCCCCCCCCCCCCCCCCCCCCCCCCCCCCCCCCCCCCCCCCCCCCCCCCCCCCCCCCCCCCCCCCCCCCCCCCCCCCCCCCCCCCCCCCCCCCCCCCCCCCCCCCCCCCCCCCCCCCCCCCCCCCCCCCCCCCCCCCCCCCCCCCCCCCCCCCCCCCCCCCCCCCCCCCCCCCCCCCCCCCCCCCCCCCCCCCCCCCCCCCCCCCCCCCCCCCCCCCCCCCCCCCCCCCCCCCCCCCCCCCCCCCCCCCCCCCCCCCCCCCCCCCCCCCCCCCCCCCCCCCCCCCCCCCCCCCCCCCCCCCCCCCCCCCCCCCCCCCCCCCCCCCCCCCCCCCCCCCCCCCCCCCCCCCCCCCCCCCCCCCCCCCCCCCCCCCCCCCCCCCCCCCCCCCCCCCCCCCCCCCCCCCCCCCCCCCCCCCCCCCCCCCCCCCCCCCCCCCCCCCCCCCCCCCCCCCCCCCCCCCCCCCCCCCCCCCCCCCCCCCCCCCCCCCCCCCCCCCCCCCCCCCCCCCCCCCCCCCCCCCCCCCCCCCCCCCCCCCCCCCCCCCCTGTGAGATTGAGCTCGGCTCAGTCACCGACCACGGCAAAAGATAAAGAAGAGACGAGTGTCATCCCCTATGCTTCAGCCATAGGATCTATTATGTATGCCATGCTGTGTACCAGACCCGATGTAAACCTTGCCGTAAGTTTGGTAGCAAGATACCAAAGTAATCCCGGCAAGGAACACTGGACAGCGGTCAAGAATATCCTGAAGTACCTGAAAAGGACGAAGGACATGTTTCTCGTTTATGGAAGAGACGAAGAGCTCGTCGTAAAGGGTTACGTCGACGCTAGCTTCGACTCAGATCTGGATGACTCTAAGTCACAAATGAATCTCGAGCGTAATATTACACATGTTCATAGTGTAGATGCCAAAAGATTTAAAGTTGATAACGATAGTCCCACATACTTGTGGCACTGCCGCCTTGGTCACATTGGTGTCAAGCGCATGAAGAAGCTCCATGCCGATGGACTTTTAGAGTCTCTTGATTATGAATCGTTTGACACGTGCGAACCATGCCTTTTGGGCAAAATGACCAAGACTCCGTTCTCCGGAACAATGGAGCGAGCAACCAACTTGTTGGAAATCATACATACCGATGTGTGCGGTCCAATGAGCCCCCCCCCCCCCCCCCCCCCCCCCCCCCCCCCCCCCCCCCCCCCCCCCCCCCCCCCCCCCCCCCCCCCCCCCCCCCCCCCCCCCCCCCCCCCCCCCCCCCCCCCCCCCCCCCCCCCCCCCCCCCCCCCCCCCCCCCCCCCCCCCCCCCATCAGATCGTGGAGGAGAATACTTAAGTCACGAATTTGGTACACACTTAAGGAAATGTGGAATCGTTTCACAGCTCACGCCGCCTGGAACACCTCAGCGAAACGATGTGTCCGAACGTCGTCATCGCACCCTATTGGATATGGTACGGTCTATGATGTCTCTTACCGATTTACCGCTATCATTTTGGGGATACGCTCTAGAGACAGCTACGTTCACTTTAAATAGGGCACCGTCTAAATCCGTTGAGACGACACTGTATGAATTATGGTTTGGAAAGAAACCTAAGCTGTCGTTTCTAAAAGTTTGGGGATGCGATGCTTATGTCAAGAAACTTCAACCTGAAAAGCTCGAACCCAAGTCGGAAAAATGCGTATTCATAGGATACCCTAAGGAAACTGTAGGGTATACCTTCTACTTAAGATCCGAAGGAAAGATCTTTGTTGCCAAGAATGGATGCTTTCTGGAAAAAGAGTTTCTCTCGAAAGAAGTAAGTGGGAGGAAAGTAGAACTCGATGAAGTACTACCTCTTGAGCGGGAAAGTGGCGCAGCGCAGGAAACCGTTCCTGTGATGCCCACACCAACTGAAGAGGAAAACAATGATGATGATCAAGGTACTTCGGATCAAGTTACTGCTGAACTTCGTAGGTCCACAAGGACACGTTCCGCACCAGAGTGGTACGGCAACCCTGTCCTGGAAATCATGTTGTTAGACAACAATGAACCTTCGAACTATGAAGAAGCGATGGCGGGCCCGGATTCCAACAAATGGCTTGAAGCCATGAAATCCGAGATAGAATCCATGTACGAAAACAAAGTATGGACTTTGACAGACTTGCCCGATGATCGGCGAGCAATAGAAAACAAATGGATCTTTAAGAAGAAGACGGACGCGGATGGTAATGTTACAATCTATAAGGCTCGACTTGTCGCTAAGGGTTATCGACAAGTTCAAGGGATTGACTACGGCGAGACT
>JAAAWM010011372.1:0-60000 GCA_036873465.1 Thinopyrum obtusiflorum | reverse complement strand
GTGATCACAGCCCGATAGTATAGCAAGGCAGACTGACAAGAATGTAGGGCCAATGATGATAAACTAGCATCCTATACTAAGCATTTTAATCCGAGTTACCAGCGAAACACCGGATTTGTATCGTCGTTCTGAGCAACTTTCATGTTGAAAATATTTTAATCCGAGTTACGATTAAAAGATATGATTTTCTAAAGATTTTATTAATTTCTGGAATTTAATTAATTATTTAATTTAATTCGAAAATGAATTTATGACATCAGCATGAGGTCATGCGTCACGAGGAGATCCGGAAGGGTCCGGAGGTAAAGATTTATATATGGGAAGTTGTCAAACGGACACCGGGAAGATTCGGGGTCATACCAGTATTGTACCGGGGCCACCGGAAGGGTTCCGGGGGTCCACCCGGAGGGGCCACCCCTCCCGGGGGGCCACATGGGCTGCGTGGGGCAGGGAGCCACCCCCCCCCCCCCCCCCCCCCCCCCCCCCCCCCCCCCCCCCCCCCCCCCCCCCCCCCCCCCCCCCCCCCCCCCCCCCCCCCCCCCCCCCCCCCCCCCCCCCCCCCCCCCCCCCCCCCCCCCCCCCCCCCCCCCCCCCCCCCCCCCCCCCCCCCCCCCCCCCCCCCCCCCCCCCCCCCCCCCCCCCCCCCCCCCCCCCCCCCCCCCCCCCCCCCCCCCCCCCCCCCCCCCCCCCCCCCCCCCCCCCCCCCCCCCCCCCCCCCCCCCCCCCCCCCCCCCCCCCCCCCCCCCCCCCCCCCCCCCCCCCCCCCCCCCCCCCCCCCCCCCCCCCCCCCCCCCCCCCCCCCCCCCCCCCCCCCCCCCCCCCCCCCCCCCCCCCCCCCCCCCCCCCCCCCCCCCCCCCCCCCCCCCCCCCCCCCCCCCCCCCCCCCCCCCCCCCCCCCCCCCCCCCCCCCCCCCCCCCCCCCCCCCCCCCCCCCCCCCCCCCCCCCCCCCCCCCCCCCCCCCCCCCCCCCCCCCCCCCCCCCCCCCCCCCCCCCCCCCCCCCCCCCCCCCCCCCCCCCCCCCCCCCCCCCCCCCCCCCCCCCCCCCCCCCCCCCCCCCCCCCCCCCCCCCCCCCCCCCCCCCCCCCCCCCCCCCCCCCCCCCCCCCCCCCCCCCCCCCCCCCCCCCCCCCCCCCCCCCCCCCCCCCCCCCCCCCCCCCCCCCCCCCCCCCCCCCCCCCCCCCCCCCCCCCCCCCCCCCCCCCCCCCCCCCCCCCCCCCCCCCCCCCCCCCCCCCCCCCCCCCCCCCCCCCCCCCCCCCCCCCCCCCCCCCCCCCCCCCCCCCCCCCCCCCCCCCCCCCCCCCCCCCCCCCCCCCCCCCCCCCCCCCCCCCCCCCCCCCCCCCCCCCCCCCCCCCCCCCCCCCCCCCCCCCCCCCCCCCCCCCCCCCCCCCCCCCCCCCCCCCCCCCCCCCCCCCCCCCCCCCCCCCCCCCCCCCCCCCCCCCCCCCCCCCCCCCCCCCCCCCCCCCCCCCCCCCCCCCCCCCCCCCCCCCCCCCCCCCCCCCCCCCCCCCCCCCCCCCCCCCCCCCCCCCCCCCCCCCCCCCCCCCCCCCCCCCCCCCCCCCCCCCCCCCCCCCCCCCCCCCCCCCCCCCCCCCCCCCCCCCCCCCCCCCCCCCCCCCCCCCCCCCCCCCCCCCCCCCCCCCCCCCCCCCCCCCCCCCCCCCCCCCCCCCCCCCCCCCCCCCCCCCCCCCCCCCCCCCCCCCCCCCCCCCCCCCCCCCCCCCCCCCCCCCCCCCCCCCCCCCCCCCCCCCCCCCCCCCCCCCCCCCCCCCCCCCCCCCCCCCCCCCCCCCCCCCCCCCCCCCCCCCCCCCCCCCCCCCCCCCCCCCCCCCCCCCCCCCCCCCCCCCCCCCCCCCCCCCCCCCCCCCCCCCCCCCCCCCCCCCCCCCCCCCCCCCCCCCCCCCCCCCCCCCCCCCCCCCCCCCCCCCCCCCCCCCCCCCCCCCCCCCCCCCCCCCCCCCCCCCCCCCCCCCCCCCCCCCCCCCCCCCCCCCCCCCCCCCCCCCCCCCCCCCCCCCCCCCCCCCCCCCCCCCCCCCCCCCCCCCCCCCCCCCCCCCCCCCCCCCCCCCCCCCCCCCCCCCCCCCCCCCCCCCCCCCCCCCCCCCCCCCCCCCCCCCCCCCCCCCCCCCCCCCCCCCCCCCCCCCCCCCCCCCCCCCAAAAAACATTCACTTGTACCAGAAGCAAAGATATCATCGAGTTCAACATCGTCATCATATTATAAGCATTCATAACACCACAAAAGCAAATCACCCTTTGAGATTAAGTTCAGGACGAAGAACACGGACATGAGAGAACAAAAGTACTAAGAGCATGAAGTAGTGTCACGACCGGATTTTCGGGATAAAATTTCCCAGAAAACGGCCTTTGTGCTCACCAGCCCCAGGATTACTGTTAGCTGATGAGGCACCAACTTGATACAAGAATTCCAAGTAAGGTACAAAAATATGTAGTACAAGACCATTGTGGCCTAGGAGTACAACACTTGGTTTCTAATGGTTGAGGGCGGAAGCGGTTGGGTACATCTGGGTCTATGGGACTCCATTTCCCACAAGAACAGCTGACCAGGATAACTCCTATCTTCGCGAGGCTGCTATCGTCAATACGTAGGTTCCGAGGCTGTCACCGCGATGCTTATCTCCATGCGCGAAAATCTGGACAAGACAATAGCCAGGGACAAGCTAGTGAGTACGTTTGAATGTACTCGCAAACATTAAGAACACGGGTATAATATGACAGGAGATAATCATCATAGTCGTCATTACCACTGTTTAATCATCATAGTCATTACCGCTATCTAATCAGCACCAACACTAGCTTAAAGAAAAAACATTCACTTGTACCAGAAGCAAAGATATCATCGAGTTCAACATCGTCATCATATTATAAGCATTCATAACACCACAAAAGCAAATCACCCTTTGAGATCCCCCCCCCCCCCCCCCCCCCCCCCCCCCCCCCCCCCCCCCCCCCCCCCCCCCCCCCCCCCCCCCCCCCCCCCCCCCCCCCCCCCCCCCCCCCCCCCCCCCCCCCCCCCCCCCCCCCCCCCCCCCCCCCCCCCCCCCCCCCCCCCCCCCCCCCCCCCCCCCCCCCCCCCCCCCCCCCCCCCCCCCCCCCCCCCCCCCCCCCCCCCCCCCCCCCCCCCCCCCCCCCCCCCCCCCCCCCCCCCCCCCCCCCCCCCCCCCCCCCCCCCCCCCCCCCCCCCCCCCCCCCCCCCCCCCCCCCCCCCCCCCCCCCCCCCCCCCCCCCCCCCCCCCCCCCCCCCCCCCCCCCCCCCCCCCCCCCCCCCCCCCCCCCCCCCCCCCCCCCCCCCCCCCCCCCCCCCCCCCCCCCCCCCCCCCCCCCCCCCCCCCCCCCCCCCCCCCCCCCCCCCCCCCCCCCCCCCCCCCCCCCCCCCCCCCCCCCCCCCCCCCCCCCCCCCCCCCCCCCCCCCCCCCCCCCCCCCCCCCCCCCCCCCCCCCCCCCCCCCCCCCCCCCCCCCCCCCCCCCCCCCCCCCCCCCCCCCCCCCCCCCCCCCCCCCCCCCCCCCCCCCCCCCCCCCCCCCCCCCCCCCCCCCCCCCCCCCCCCCCCCCCCCCCCCCCCCCCCCCCCCCCCCCCCCCCCCCCCCCCCCCCCCCCCCCCCCCCCCCCCCCCCCCCCCCCCCCCCCCCCCCCCCCCCCCCCCCCCCCCCCCCCCCCCCCCCCCCCCCCCCCCCCCCCCCCCCCCCCCCCCCCCCCCCCCCCCCCCCCCCCCCCCCCCCCCCCCCCCCCCCCCCCCCCCCCCCCCCCCCCCCCCCCCCCCCCCCCCCCCCCCCCCCCCCCCCCCCCCCCCCCCCCCCCCCCCCCCCCCCCCCCCCCCCCCCCCCCCCCCCCCCCCCCCCCCCCCCCCCCCCCCCCCCCCCCCCCCCCCCCCCCCCCCCCCCCCCCCCCCCCCCCCCCCCCCCCCCCCCCCCCCCCCCCCCCCCCCCCCCCCCCCCCCCCCCCCCCCCCCCCCCCCCCCCCCCCCCCCCCCCCCCCCCCCCCCCCCCCCCCCCCCCCCCCCCCCCCCCCCCCCCCCCCCCCCCCCCCCCCCCCCCCCCCCCCCCCCCCCCCCCCCCCCCCCCCCCCCCCCCCCCCCCCCCCCCCCCCCCCCCCCCCCCCCCCCCCCCCCCCCCCCCCCCCCCCCCCCCCCCCCCCCCCCCCCCCCCCCCCCCCCCCCCCCCCCCCCCCCCCCCCCCCCCCCCCCCCCCCCCCCCCCCCCCCCCCCCCCCCCCCCCCCCCCCCCCCCCCCCCCCCCCCCCCCCCCCCCCCCCCCCCCCCCCCCCCCCCCCCCCCCCCCCCCCCCCCCCCCCCCCCCCCCCCCCCCCCCCCCCCCCCCCCCCCCCCCCCCCCCCCCCCCCCCCCCCCCCCCCCCCCCCCCCCCCCCCCCCCCCCCCCCCCCCCCCCCCCCCCCCCCCCCCCCCCCCCCCCCCCCCCCCCCCCCCCCCCCCCCCCCCCCCCCCCCCCCCCCCCCCCCCCCCCCCCCCCCCCCCCCCCCCCCCCCCCCCCCCCCCCCCCCCCCCCCCCCCCCCCCCCCCCCCCCCCCCCCCCCCCCCCCCCCCCCCCCCCCCCCCCCCCCCCCCCCCCCCCCCCCCCCCCCCCCCCCCCCCCCCCCCCCCCCCCCCCCCCCCCCCCCCCCCCCCCCCCCCCCCCCCCCCCCCCCCCCCCCCCCCCCCCCCCCCCCCCCCCCCCCCCCCCCCCCCCCCCCCCCCCCCCCCCCCCCCCCCCCCCCCCCCCCCCCCCCCCCCCCCCCCCCCCCCCCCCCCCCCCCCCCCCCCCCCCCCCCCCCCCCCCCCCCCCCCCCCCCCCCCCCCCCCCCCCCCCCCCCCCCCCCCCCCCCCCCCCCCCCCCCCCCCCCCCCCCCCCCCCCCCCCCCCCCCCCCCCCCCCCCCCCCCCCCCCCCCCCCCCCCCCCCCCCCCCCCCCCCCCCCCCCCCCCCCCCCCCCCCCCCCCCCCCCCCCCCCCCCCCCCCCCCCCCCCCCCCCCCCCCCCCCCCCCCCCCCCCCCCCCCCCCCCCCCCCCCCCCCCCCCCCCCCCCCCCCCCCCCCCCCCCCCCCCCCCCCCCCCCCCCCCCCCCCCCCCCCCCCCCCCCCCCCCCCGAGTAATGACTTCACATATAAAGAGTATGATGAATAAAAGTTGTTGAGAGTTCACAAACATAGTTTTCGTCATCGTTGCAATTAATACGAAGTAATAAAGAAAGAGAGGTTTTCACATATAAATATACTATCTTGGACATCTTTTATGATTGTGAGCACTCATTAAAATATGACATGCTAAAGAGTTGATATTGGACAAGGAAGACAACGTAATGGGTTATGTTTTCTTATATCTGAAATAAAGTATATTGTCATGGATCATCCAACATGTTGATCTTGGCTTTCCCCCTCATGCTAGACAAATCCTTTGCACCAAGTAGAGATACTACTTGTGCTTCCAAATATCCTTAAACCCGGTTTTGCCATGAGAGTCCACCATATATACCTATGGATTGAGTAAGATCCTTCAAGTAAGTTGTCATCGTTGCATGCAATAAAAATTGCTCCCTAAATATGTAGGATTTATTCGTGTGGAGAAAATAAGCTTTATACAATCTTGTGATGTGGAAGCAATAAAAGCGACGGACTGCATAATAAAGGTCCATATCACAAGTGGCAATACAAAGTGACATTCTTTTGCATTAATATTTCGTGCATCCAACCATAAAAGCACATGACAACCTCTGCTTCCCTCTGTGAAGGGCCTATCTTTTATTCTTGTCTTATACCTTATGCAAGAGTAATGGTGATCTTCAGCTTTCCTTTTTACATTTTATCCTTTGGCAAGCACAATGTGTTGGAAAGATCCTAGTATATATATCCAATTGGATGTAAGTTAGCATGAACTATTATTGTTGACATTACCCTTGAGGTAAAAGGTTGGGAGGCAACACTATAAGCCCCTATCTTTCTCTGTGTCCGATTAAAACTCCATAACCACAAGTATTGCGTGAGTGTTAGCAATTATGAAAGACTAAATGATAGTTGAGTATGTGGACTTGCTGAAAAGCTCTTATATTGACTCTTTCCGATGTTATGATAAATTGCAATTGCTTCAATGACCGAGATCATAGTTTGTTAGTTCTCAAGGAAGTTTTTGATTCATACTTGAAATTGTGAGTAGATTATTACTTGAGCATAAGAAATCATATGACAATTTATATATATGTTGCTGTTATAAGAATGATCATGATGCCCTCATGTCCATATTTTATTTTATCGGCACCTCTATCTCTAAACATGTGGACATATTTTTCGTTATCGGCTTCCGCTTGAGGACAAGCGAGGTCGAAGCTTGGGGGAGTTGATACGTCCATTTTGCATTATGCCTTTATATCAATATTTACTTCATTATGGGCTGTTATTACACATTATGCCACAATACTTATGCTTTTTTTCTCTTATTTTACAAGGTTTACATGAAGAGGGAGAATGCCGGCAGCTGGAATTCTGGGCTGGAAAAGGAGCAAATATTAGAGACATATTCTGCACAACTCCAAAAGTCCTGAAACTTCACGGAGGCACGTTTTGGAATATATAAAAAATACTGGAGAAAGAATCAACCAGAGGGGCCCACACCCTGGCCACGAGGGTGGGGGGCGCGCCCTACCCCCCTAGGCGTGCCCCCTGCCTCGTGGGCCCCCTGGCAGGCCTCCGGTGCCCATCTTCTGCTATATGAAGTCTTTCACCCTGAAAAAATCATAAGCAAGCTTTCGGGAGGAAACACCGCCGCCACGAGGCGGAACCTTGGCGGAACCAATCTAGGGCTCTGGCGGAGCTGTTCTGCCGGGGAAACATCCCTCCGGTAGGGGGGAATCATCGCCATCGATCCTCTCATCGGGAGGGGGTCAATCTCCATCAACATCTTCACCAGCACCATCTCCTCTAAAACCCTAGTTCATCTCTTGTATCCAATCTTTGTCCCAAAGCCTCAGATTGGTACCTGTGGGTTGCTAGTAGTGTTGATTACTCCGTGTAGTTGATGCTAGTTGGTTTATTTGGTGGAAGATCATATGTTCAGATCCTTTATGCATATTAATACCCCTCTGATTATGAACATGAATATGATTTGTGAGTAGTTACGTTTGTTCCTGAGGACGTGGGATAAGTCTTGCTATAAGTAGTCATGTGAATTTGGTATTCGTTCGATATTTTGATGAGATGTATGTTGTCTCTCCTCTAGTGGTGTTATGTGAACGTCGACTACATGACACTTCACCATTGTTTGGGCCTAGAGGAAGGCATTGGGAAGTAATAAGTAGATGATGGGTTGCTAGAGTGACAGAAGCTTAAACCCTAGTTTATGAGTTGCTTCGTAAGGGGCTGATTTGGATCCATATGTTTCATGCTATGGTTAGGTTTACCTTAATACTTCTTTTGTAGTTGCGGATGCTTGCAATATGGGTTAATCATAAGTGGGATGCTTGTCCAAGGAAGGGCAGCACCCAAGCACCGGTCCACCCACATACCAAATTATCAAAGTAATGAACGCGAATCATATGAGCGTGATGAAAACTAGCTTGACGATAATTCCCATGTGTCCTCGGGAGCGTTTTCCTTCATATAAGAGTTTGTCCAGGCTTGTCCTTTGCTACAAAAAGGATTGGGCCACCTTGCTGCACTTTATTTACTCTTGTTACTTGTTACCCGTTACAAATTACCTTATCACAAAACTATCTGTTACCAATAATTTCAGTGCTTGCAGAGAATACCTAACTAAAAACTGCTTGTCATTTCCTTCTTCTCCTCATTGGGTTCGACACTCTTACTTATCGAAAGGACTACGATAGATCCCATATACTTGTGGGTCATCACATACTTGTACGTGTGTAGCTGCTCTTCCCCCGAGGCAACCTTGCTGGGCTCGAGTGTTGCGCGCCGTTGTGCTCCTCCACTCAATCCACCAAAGCAGGAGTAGGGTTTTACGCCTCACGGCGGCCCGAACCTAGGTAAAAACCACTTGTGTCATTTCCGTCGCCGCTATTCCCCGACTGGCCCGCCTGCGGGGATGCTGGTCTAGATCTAGCTCTGGGGCTTGAGGACCCATTGCAAGCCATTCCTCCTCAGGCTGCTCTACTTCCTCGACCCAGCCTCCTCCTTGGGCCTCTGCTGCTGCGTGAAGAATTTCCGCCCCGGCAGGACCGATCCCTACAGCCTCCTCCGCGGCGTGCTCCTCGCTCCTTTCATCTGAAGAGCCTTCGCCTTCAGCCTCCACTTGCTCCTCCTCCTCTTCTCTAGTCCTCGCCTTCCCGGCAGCCCGAAGTGCTTTGTCCTCTTCGATCTGCCTCCTGATAAATTCTGCCTCTGCCTTAGATGTGTGCTTGAACATGTTAGTCTCCACCCTGGAAGCCCTTTCTTCCAAATCAGAGATCCACTACATCTCCGCATCCAGCCCTGGCAGTTGCCAATCAGCTTTGACTCCTTAAGCATTGCAGTTAGGCATCCACTTCAGAATTTGGTCCTGAGCGGAGTTGATGTGCAGCGGGATGACCTTTGCCGGCAAATGGAATGGCCGGAGGCTACCGAACAGTTGTTCGCACAGCCAGCCATGGCCATATATCAAAAAATTGTTGGCAAGACCCAGATATAGACGCATCCCGTCAGCGGCATCCCCGTACTCCCAGTCAAATCAGTCCCTTTTCTGCAACGGTGTGATGCGGCGCCGGAAGAAGTTAGCCCCCACCTGTTTGATGGTTAGCCCGGCAGCTTCGAGGCGGGCAATCCTGTTTAGTGCCGGGCGAAGCCTATCATCGGTAAGGCCTGGCTTGCTCCATTCGCTGCCGCGTACGACACATTCTGTTCGTGCCCTACAGAACTCTGGGGCGTCCTCATCCTGAATCCAGCACCAGTCTGCCGTCCATTCTTCCCATCTGCTACTTTGCTGGCTAGGGAGGTAATCCCAGTCCTCCTTCTTGACCCGAGGAATCCAACTTATGCTCCCCGAGCGGAGAGATATGTCTTCAACCCGTGCGACGAAGAAGTGCCTTAACAAGTCCATGTTGGGGGCGACTCCGACGAAATTCTTGCACAGATGGGCGAAGATTGCCATACACGCCATTGCATTGGGCGTGAAATCCAAAAGATGGAATCCATACACCACCATCATGGCTTCAAAGGAATCAGAGAAGGGGGGGGTGAGACCGCAGTGAAAATATGCATAGAAGAAGCGGTACGAGTTCGGCGGAACCTCGTCCCCCTTCGGCAGGACCACAGGCGCTCCATGCCCCTTCGGGACTACCCTCCCCCACATGTACGCGTACTTCGCAATCATCCAAGTTGACGGGAAGAAGACCACATCCTCCTGCCGCTTCCTATCCTGCTCCTCCGCTCTCTTCTTCTTCCCCTCCGTTTCTGCATCCTTCGCGGTGGCTGCCCGCTTCCCTCTCGTGGCGGCGGCCTTCTTTCCCATCTTTTGGGATCGTAGAAAGAATGGAAGATCTAGCGGGGCGATGGAGGTGAATGTTAGCGTGGGAGCGGTTTCTTGGCCTCGCAGAAAGAATGGAAGATCGCATAAAGAATGGAAGATCTAGCGGGGCGATGGAGGTGATGGCGCACTGGGACCACCTGAGCGGGCGCGTGGCCTCAAGCTTGGGGAGGACTGCATTCACTTCACGAGCAAACTGTTTGAAGATGCCCTGCGAGGCTGGGGCCTGAGCTCCGCCCAAGATGCAGGCGATAGCGCGCGGCTCCTGGAAGCCCCCAGCCCCCTCATCCTGATGGTGGTCATCATTCCTTCTTGGCGGTGGCGGCAGCGGGGGAAGGCCGGCGTTGCCCTGAGGACGATCCTCACGAGGCTGGTCCCTCCAGGCGCCCTCGCGAGGATGATCCTGCCAGCAGTCCTCACGAGGCCTGTCGCGCCACTCCTGGCGCGGGCCACGGTCGTCCCAGCGCCCGCCACCACGTCCTCCTCCTCGGCCGTAGCCCCGGTCGCCGCGCTCGGGGCATCGACCGAAGCGTCCTTCACGAATGGCTCTGAGCTCTTGACAGTCGCTCGTGTTGTGGGTATTCAGGTTGTGAAAGGCACAGAACGGTCGGCTGCTCTTGGATGACTCGGGCTGGTCTCTGCCTCGCTTGGTGTCCGGCTCCGCTGCGAGCACGGCTGCTCCCTTGCGCTTCACGTCCTTGGCCTTGGCTTTCTTCTCCTTCGGGTCTGCAGCCGGCAGCTCGAGGAGGGAGAGGCGCCCTTCCTCAGCTCTTGCGCACTTGGTCTCCAGGTTGAACAGCTCCTGAGATGTGCACAGCTCCTCGTGGATAGCGAGCTCTTCCTTCATCTTGATGTCGCGGACGCCATCAGAGAACGCGGAGATGATGGCCTCGTCCGTCACCTTGGGGATCTTGAGACGAATGTTGTTGAAGCGCTGGATGAACTTCTGGAGGGTCTCTCCTGGTTGTTGCTTGACGTGGCGCATGTCACCCGCGGCCGGGGGGCGGTCGCGAGTGCCCTGGAAGTTGGCGACGAAGCGGTCGCGCATCTCGTCCTAGGAGGAGATCGAGCCTGGAGGCAGTTTCAGGAGCCACGAACGGGCGCCGTCTTTTAGTGCCATAGGGAACCAGTTCGCCACGACTTTCTCGTTGCCGTTGGCCGCCTCGATGCTCAGCTCATAGAGCTGCAGGAACTCCGCGGGGTCGGGGGTGCCGTCATAGCGAGGAGGCAGATCTGGCTTGAACTTGCCTGGCCAGGCGACGCTACACAGCTCGGGGGTGAAGGCGCGGCAGCCGGCCGTGGTCGCCAGGGCCCGTCTTGGAGGTGGAGCTTGGTCTTGACACCCACGTGCCGCCATAGCAAGCGGCGCGGGGCCCTGCCGCGGCAGACGATCCTGGCGCGGCGGTGCGAGGAGTGGCGGAGCGTTCTCTTGCGGCGGAGGGACTTCTTGACAGCTTCTTTCTTCGCACGCGGGCGCGGGACGCGGCAGGTCGCGTCGTGGGGCCGCGCACCTTGGCGCCAGGGCGCCGCCGTGGGGCAGAGGTGGTGGAGGCGCTCCGTGAGCTACGTCGCCTGTAGCTGGTGGAGCGTGAGGCGGAGAGAGGGACGGCGCAGGGGAGCCCCCTGCGGCGTGGACGAGCTCAGCGATGCGGTCGAGCCAGTCCTCGTAGAGGTCGTCGATCGGGCGGTAGCGCAGGAGCTCGTGCGCCATGAGGAGCGCGGCCCGTGCGTCCATGGGAGCGCGACTAGCGTGGGACGAGGAGCCGGCCGGGGTCAGCGATGGAGTGGTGGTGCGGCCGTCCCGCCACACCGAGGGGTGCCGCGAGGACGCTTGCTGCTCATTCCCCGCCGGGCCGATGGCGGCATTGGCGGCAGGAGACGGAGAACGACGAGGTGGCCCACCGACGGGAGCCGTCTGTGCGACGCGGGTGGCTAGGGCAGCCCGACGCTCAGCACGAGCACGGCGAGCGTCCGCCATGGAGACGACGGAGCAACTGGACGCGAAACGCGGGAAGGAAGCTCCGGCGCACCCCTACCTAGCGCGCCAAATGTCAGATCACGGGTTCCGGCAAAACCCTCAAGGTTTGAACACTGGGGTGCGCGCGAAGATTTCCTCCCTACCGATCCGCGCCCTAGCTCGCTAAGATCTCGCGGACGAACTCGACGAACTCAAAACACAAAGACACAAGATTTATACTGGTTCGGGCCACCGTTGTGGTGTAATACCCTACTCCAGTGTGGTGGTGGTGGATTGCCTCTTGGGCTGATGAAGAACAGTACAAGGGGAAGAACAGCCTCCTGAGGTTGAGGTGTTCTTGTGTTCGACGAACTTGTGTGGGTGAGATGTTGCTCGATGGGTTATCAGATTCCCCCTACTGTGGTGGCTAGTTCTACTTATATAGGCCCTGGTCCTCTCCCCAAATATTGAGCGGGAAGGGAGCCAAGAACGGCCAATTTGAAAGGGGACAGCTAGTACAGCTTATCCTGACAAAAGTGGTCTTCGCCTGTGAAAGGCTCTAGTGGTGACGCCGCCTTGGGCTCCATGGTGACCTCCGTCCTGCCGTCCTGCTGGTCTTGGTCTCGTTGCACAGATATGGAAACCTTTGCTTGATCCCTCAGTACTCCGCGCCTGCGCTTGCCTCCTTAGCACCAAAGGGGAAACAAGGACGCTGCGCGCGCTGGCGCCCGCCTGGCGCCCGCCTGATCTTGATCGTCATGGCTCACGTCACGAGAGCCTCGCGAGGTTTGCCCTGCCTTGATTTCTCCGCTCCTCGCGAGGCAGCCTGGTGAGGCCACTCCTGAGGAGGTCTTGCGTTGTCCACCCCGCGAGGCTTGGCCCCTCGCGAGGGTCTTGAATGTCTCGCTGATGAAGATGGGCCGTACAGGCCTGCAGCGCAGCCACGCCGTGGGCCGCAGGCAGGCAAGTCTGGGGACCCCCGTTCCCAGAACGCCGACAAAATTAAAGCCCAAAATTTAAGTTTCTCAAACATGCGAAATAAAATGTTCAAAGTGGCAAATATTCCAGTGGCTAAAAACAATTGTTAAATGATTTTAATTAATAAACAAATGTAAACCTATTATACTAGGGGGTTAAGTAAAAACACTAATTTAGGTGTTGTTTAGATAGTTCCTGAAAGCTAAATAAATAGTAAATAAAATATTAAAACCAATAAATAGAAAAGTTAAAAGAAAAATAAAAGCAAGACAAAAGAAATAAAACAAAACCCCGCTGCCTTGGTCCACCCGCCCCATCTACCTAGCAGGCCGGCCCACTCGTGCGCCTAACCTCCCCTCTCCCCTGTTCACGCTACCGTGGACGCCGGCGATGGCCGCCACGGCACAGGGCGATGCCGTGGCACTCATCCACCGCACCCCCTCCCTATATGTACCCGACGCCTCTCCCTCGTCGGAGAAACCCTAGCCATTCCCCCCCCCCACACACACACTCTCCCTCCCGCCCCCGCTCCCCGATCTGGACGCCCGTGGCGCCTTGTCAACGTCACCCAACGCCGGAGCTCGTCATCATCGTCCTGTCCCCGACCTCCGCCGTCCTCCCCTACTTCCTCTACACCGACGGATTAGACCCAGGAGCAGCTACAAAGATGACCCCGAGCTCCTCGTCCACCTCTGCCTCATCGGTTGCCGACGTCGGCCACCTCTGCTGCTCCTAAACTGCCAATAGGCCACTCGTGTGCTCCTCGGTGAGCCACCGCACCTTCCCCTTTCTGCTAGGCTCGATCCCGAGCCTCTATCCATCTTCTCCGATGCGACCGTAGACCATCGCCGCCCCAATCGTCACCGCCGCATGCCCGCGACCACCCGACGCTGCCTGTTGCTGGCTGTCACAGCTGTGTGCCCGTAGCTGCTTCCCCGCGCGCTTCTGTTTGCCCGCTGCGCCTGTTACTTGCTCTCCTGCGCTGCTATTTGCGCTGCTGCTGCCGTCGCGCGTGCCCACGCGGGCTGCGTCGCAGCCCTCAGGCGCCCTCCTCGCCGCTCATCGCCCAGCCCGCGCCTACGCCGGCCCTGACTGCTCGCGTTGGCCGAACCGCCGCCGCTTGCTGTTGCCGCGGCTCCCGCCCGCCTCTGCATCGCCAGGCCTCCCCTCCTCGCCCCGCGTCACTCATCTACGACCGTTGCCGCTGCCGCTCCGCGCCTGCGCCGCTCGACCCCGCCGCCCTTGCCGCAGCTGCCGCCTCACCCGGCTCCGCCAGCCACTAGCACACCCGCCGCCGTGCAACACGCCGCTCTGCCGCCCTGACCACCGCCCCACCTGGCCTCGCCGGAGGCCGCACCCGGCGGCCTCGTCCCCGCACTCGCCAGCAGCCTCGCCCCCATGCCCGGGCGGGCTACGCTGCCCCGGGTCCACCCCGACGGGCGCCCGCGCCCGCGCAGCCTATACCCGCTCGCCCAGCGCCCGCTAGACCCCCCGTGGGCCGCTGACGAGGGGCCCCACGCCCCTATTTATTTAGAAAAAAAGAAATGTAAAAAAATATATTCATAGAAATAACTAGCAAAAGGGTTCGTTGCAACGGGAAAAAATATAGCACACCCTTATGTTCAATTCTTCTTTACCGGATCTGCCATTTACCATGTTATACCCACACCTCATCATTTGTTATATTTATTTATTATTTTCGAAGAGGCTTATTGATTGTCTATTTGGTGACATATATAAATTGATGGGATTCTATGTAAATTAGCGAGGTGGTGCTATTAATTAATATGAAAATTTTGTTTTTTTGGCAGAACTGAAAGATGACCCAATGGCCCAATAGGGACAAATGAAATGACGTGGCCTAGAACAAAGCCGGAGAAACCAAGTATATTACCTTACTTTCTTAGTAGGTAATAATAATAATAATAATAATAATAATAATAATAATAGCACAAATGTCCATGCATTGCAACAGGAATAAAAGCAAGGGGTTCTTTCTTTGCGGTTATCTTTCCACTCTCAGAAGCACACTATCTTGTTCTGCTTCGCCATATGCCCGGTCTTGTGGAGGTACTGGGTATATACGTGGTCTAAGCCCGTCTCTCTGGTTACGATGATTAGAGCAGCAGGCTCGAAATTGTCAAGACCATGGAAATTATAAATTTAAAACTAGATTGTCGTTACATGTGTTCCGGTGTAATAACATCATAAATTACCAGACTGCCTTAGGACTTTTTGTCTCAGGCACCATAGTGAGAATGATTGACGATATGAGCATCACCAGCCTGAAGAAAGTTGCTGCTATTATGACGGGCATGGCCAAGAGGATATATGATGCGCAGTGACATCCAACAACAACATTTCTCATGGTTTCGGTTTTTTTTTTTTGAACAAGTGCTATATTTGATTATTTGGCACAAAAAAAATTGTAATTCTTTTACTCCAACTACGACTAACATGGCTCGTCATTCTTCCAAAAGATGTCCCTTATGATTTTTTTCCGAAAAAATAGTGCATTATCTCCAATATACAATTCCTTAAGATACCATTTACAATAATAAGCTAGCCAATCAGCAGCCGTGCATGTCCCTTCGTCATACCATCCTCCTTCTTTATCGAGTTTTTCTCGATTTAATTGGCATGTGCATTCACCACTTGATTTCTGGAGTTCATTTATTTGCTCCCTTATTTCTTGCTTCTCGAGGCTTGTTGATAGGCAACTTGTGAAGGTATATAAATTAGTAGCATTTGCTGAAAAGAATCGAGGTGGACTATTGGAAAGCAAACCATGTTAATAACCAAAAGGGTATGCTTTCCCAGCTGGTTGGGCCTTTCTATTCGAATGGGGAGGTACAGAGTTCAAATCCCACATGATACTTTTTGCTTTTTTTTAGGGGAACATGATACTTTTTGCTGATTGTTGCCTTTCACTGAAAAAAGGATGTGTAGCTCGCCCAGCTCGGCCCAGGGAAGTGCGCCGGCCCAGGCCAGACTGCGTACGAAGATGCCCGACGGCACAACAAGGGTTGGGCTGGGACTGCGGGTTCTATAAACAAAAAACATAAGGACCTTTTATAAAATCATCATGACGGTGAACCCAAGGAGTCAATCCGTGCTTTATTATTAGGGATAGATTAATTAATTAGTTAAACGGACAATTAACTTAATTAAATAAACTTAATTAGCCTAATCACCTAGTTTAGTTAACTAAACTGTTAGACTAGACTAAAACAGTCAATGACAGGGGGCCCCACGCCCTGTTGACCAGTCAAACGTTGACTGGTCAACTAGGACCCCCTTGCCCACCTGTCAGCCTCTGGTACACTTATGTGTACGCAGAGCTGGGTACACGAAGCAATTTGTTTTTAGCAATATTCTGAAATTAATATTAATTCAAAAATAATTGTTAAAATGCTAGGGGCACCCAGCACAGGGTACACAAAAGTGCACCCAGTGGCTGACAGGTGGGCCAGGGGGTCCCAGTTCACCAGTCAACGTTTGACTAGTCAACAGGGCATGGGGCCCCCCTCTCATTGACTGCTTAAGACTAATTAATCCAGTTTTCAACTAAACATGTAATTAGGCTAATAAATCCTAATTAATTAATTATATATTTATATTTTTAATCCTTCTTTTTTTATAGGGCTGGGGCGCTAGGGCCCGTTGTCAGTGGCCCAGGGGCTTAGCAGGCGACGGGCTAATGGGCGCGGGCGCCCGGCTAATCGGGGCGGAGCCCCGGTGGAGCAGGCACGGACGACGGGCGCCGGAGTGCGCGGCCAAGGGGGTGCAGCGGGCGGCGTTGGCGGAGGGCGGCACGGCGGTGTGGGCGTGGCAGGCGAGCGAGGCGGGGAGCGGTGCTGGGGTGCGGGGCGGTGCAAGGACCCGCAGGTGCGGCAGGCGCCGTCTGGGGCGGGCAAGCGAGGCGCAGCGGTAGCACAGGCGGGGGCTGAGCAGCGTTGAGGCACAACGCGCGGCTCGCAGAAGAGCACGGCGGACAGCGGCGGGCGCTAGCGGCGTGGTGGCGGGTGGCACCGGCGAATGCGGGCGCGGGCAGTGCCGGCGTGGCGAAGCGGTGAGTACGAGCAGCAGGCAGCGCGGGCGGCTGCAGGCACAGGTGAGCGAGGCCGGGTGGAAGCACCAGCGGGCAGCGCCGAGGAGGTCGCGGGCGTGCGGCGCAGCAGCCGTCTATAGCAGCAGTAGAGCGGGAGCAGCCAAGCACGCGGGCGCGCGCGCACACGCGGGCAACACAACAGCGTAGCGGGCAAGGCGAGGCCAGCCGACAGGATCTGCGCCAGGCAGCGGCGAGCGGGAGGGGCGACGCGGCGGGGCGTGCGCTAGACTCGGCCGGACCGCGGTGGGGCTTGCGCGGGGGGAGGGGAGCAGACACCAGCGGCAACAGCAGTTTACCAGCAGCAGCGGCAGCGGTTGCTCGCGGGGCTGCTTTCAAGCGTGGGCAGCAGCGCGCGGTGGACGAGACCGCGGCCAGGGGGCGACAGCGGGCACGGTGAGCAGAGCTCTCCTGCGCGGCGGCGGCGGCTACGGCAGGGGGGAGAGGAAGAGGAAAGGAGGACGGTCTCACCGAGAGCCGTAGGGAGGTGGCAGCGGGCTCGAGGGTGGGTCGGGGTGGCCGGAGACGACGACGAGGGCGTCGGCTTTCGAGGAGGGAGACGGCTCGGGAGGGATTGACGAGGCCGTTGGGGAGGAGTTCAGGGATGACGAGGCGACCACGGCGAGGACGAACGGCGACGGGCCACGGCGTCAGGCGCGAGGGGGATTCCCCGATCCAGATCGAGAAAAAGGGGGGGGAGTGACTTGGGGTAGTTAGGGTTCGGTGGAACGAGGGGGGCGCCGGGAGTAGATGTAGGAGGGACCGGCGCCGGGATGGCCGCCACGACAACGGGCAGTGACGGTCGATGGCTGCCATGCCCCCTCCTGTGAACAAGAGGATGAAGGGGGGCACAGGTGGGCCGGCCTGTTGCCTTAGTGGGCCAAAGCCCGGGGGGGGTGCGGTTGTTTTGTTTTGTTTTATTTTTTTTGTTTATTTACTTTTTATCATTTACCTTTTACTGTTTTATTTAATTCCCACACCATTTTAGTTTAATAAAAATATGAGACCCTACCTAAAATAGTGTTTTAGTTTAACCCTCTACCACGAAAAGTTCTACTCCCCCAGTCAAAAAAAAAGTTCTACTCCCAAATAAAATAGTTTGGCATTTTAGAATTTATAAAAGGCATTTATATAATTATTTAAGCCACTGTTTCAATCACTTCTGAGCACTTAAACATTTTATAAAATTTTGGTTTCTTCACCAAAAATATTTATCAGTTATTTTCCATAGCTTGCACATTTTAGTTTTGACATTTGAATTTTTTTTATTTTTGACTTTATCTTTAAATTTGAATTTGAACCTTTTTCGAATCAAGGGGGGTTTAACAACAGTAATCGTGGTGATGTGGCATCATTACCAGAGGATTACTGTAGCTTAATTATCTGGGCGTCACAATTCTCCTCCACTACAAGAAATCTCGTCCACAGATTTAGGAGGTAGAAGAAAACATCGCGAGGTATTCATCACGAAGACGATCCTCGAGTTCCCAAGTGGCTTCATCTTCAAAATGATATGACCACTGAACTTTAAGAAATTTGATAGCTCTCCGACGGGTGCGACGTTCAACTTGATCGAGAACGCGGACCAGACAGATACTTCGGACTTCGATGTCGCGCTTTCAATTCTGACAAAAGGAGAAGCATTTCACGCATTCAAGGAATAAATCCAGGCTTCGGCATTTCGAACAAGATGAGCCTCGTAGCTTACTATCTCACTCGAAGGACGCAGTAGATAGACGGTTTTAGTGGCGCAATGATAGCTGTGGTATGTGTTTGCAACCATTCAATTTGAACGGGGACGTTGTGACTAATCAAGGTGGTTCGACATTGGCCCGCGGAATGCAGCTTGGAATTTCGGCCAAGTGATGGCGGTTCCAACAGGTAAGGAACGACTATGGCTGTCCCACCATCAAGCAGCTAGACCCTTCAAGTGGAATGTCGCAAAGGTGACGTAACTGGCAGGGGCAACATTAGCTGACTCCATCTCAAACAGGATGTCACGAAGCCAATCATCAGCATCCATAGGATTGGTGGAGTTGCGGAAAATGGACGGATTGAGGCGCACGAAATCTGGTAGTGTTATTGGGGCAGGCTGTTGATGAGCATTCTCCTTGATCGAACGGCAATCCTCATCCCTTTCGACAACACATGTACATGTTTTCAAATAGCCCCTCCCAATTTTTTTTTCAAATAGCACACGGTTCACACACGAAAGCCGTGTGCCTACAAAACTGTGGCCGATGCCCCCCCTCGCTGCGCGCGCGATCTGAGTCGTGCGTTCTGATTGGCCAGAACCCAAACCCCACGGATCGTACGTCTGCACCGTTGGATGCTCCCAGATCGAACGACAATCCTCATCCCTTTCGACAGGAAATGCAGTCCGTCTAGGAATTGATTTATATGCCAACATGCACGGTAAATGCCAAAAAATGTCTTACATATAGCACACGAGACCTGAAATGCGCCAGCAAATCAAACCCGTGGTAAAATTGTGATTGGTTTACGTGCGAAAAATTTAGAGGTGAAACGATGAACTCACGTCTTCATTTCAAAATTAGTACGTCTTCATTTCAAACGAAATTATTCTGTTTGTGCACACGAGCGCTTAGAGACAGCTGTTTGCGTAGGCCTTTCCGCGCGCGGCCACCGGGGATATTTTTCACCCTTTTCACCTAGGCCGCCAACACCCCCCACCGACCGCCCGCGTTTCACTCAACTAGTCCACCCAATCTCCTTCGCCAGCTCCCCCTCCCCCAGATCCACAGCAGAACCCTCTCCGGCGCCGCCGTGCTCACCCCGGCCGTGTGCCCGCTCTTCGGCGTCAAGCCTACCTCCACTGCCGTTCCCAACACGCGGCGGCCCGCGCCTCGCCGTCTTCGTTTGCTCGCCAGCCACCCACGAGCATATCGATGCAGTAACCCTCGCCTCTCCTGTGGTCCGGCCGGGTTTGCATAAAGAAGCCTGTTAGTTACTGCTCTTCCAATTTCGATCCGTATGTTCCCAAATTGGCTATAAAATAACGGAGAGCGTATATATGTTCATTATCTACCTTCCTTACTACATATAAGCTGTATTTGTTCCAATAAGTTACTGCCTATTTATAGATCGCGGGCGCCCGAGTCACACAAACTTAACAAATTAGCCGTACATTTTTCGAAATTATTGCATGGCATGTTTAGAAAGCTTGATACCAAGTTGTTAGTTTTATGCTTATCCTCCTTTCCTGATTTTCGCATGTGTTCTCTGTAGATGCCGAGTAGCAGCGACATCACTCATTCAGGCCATGTATCTTCATCTGATTCGGACAACCCTAGGTCTTCAGCAGATTGTGAGGGATCAAGTAGTCCTGAACGAGATAGAGCTGCAGCAATTACCCTTCCGGTCAGGACATGGAGGAAAGCTCCAAGGAATTCCACACACCAGCCTAAAGGTGTATATGAAGTAACCGAGATTGATTTAAAGTCCTGGGCTCCAACTAAACCAGATAAAGCACGCATGAGGTTCAGGAGTGTGTGTGGATTTGTTGGCAGGGCAAGGCTCAACATTAATCTGGCAGGGTTTCGGAAGGGTGACACAGAAGCGCGGCGAAGGATAGTCTGGGAGATCATGGATCACTTCAACGTTCCAGAGCAGTGGAGAATGCAGGTGGAACACGCTGCACTGAAGAAGGCTAGGGATGCTTGGAGAAACTGGAAGCACGTGCTGTACAAGAAGTACTTGAGTGAAGGCAAGGACCTAATCCCCGCATACCCCCAAATTACAAAGGCAGACTGGGCAGAATTCAAAGGGTCAGGGCAACTCCAGAGTTTGCTGCGAAGAGTTTCAAGGAATCGGAACTTCAGAAGAAGAACATACACCCCCACCGTATGGGTGTGGCAGGATACTACGACATGAAACTGATATGGGAACAGGAGGACAAAGAAGCCGTAGCGGCGGGTGGGAATCCGGCCTTTAGTGAAATCAGGGGCGAACGCGCCAGAGACTACTTGCGGGCACGTGCAAAGAGGCGTGATGACGGAACTTATTACTTTGAAAACGCACGTGACACCAAACTGTATGAAGTGATGGTAGAGGCTTCCAAGATCCCTGGAAGGTTCTACAGGAACTCAGGGCCATGTGATATTCTGTCCATTGCTCTGGACACAAAAGAGCCCCCTGGCCGTGCAAGGGGTATATGTGTTAATGTCCCGCACAAGAGGGCTTTCACACTCAGCAAAGAAGAGAGGCTCAGCATAAAAAAAGCGAGGAGTGAAATGAAGCAGAATGCATTGTTTGAAAAGTTGAAGAAGGAGATTTATCCGGCTGTTCGAAAGGATGTTGAGGAGTCAATGATGATGCAGAAGACTCTAACACTGACAGATAGCCAGCAGATGGGAGGGGAGGTGGGCATGGATGATGATGCTTATTGCGCGACAACACTGCACAAGAATAGCTGTGCATCAGCTGACCCCAGCGACACAGAGACTGCAGCTGCTCGTGATGATGCTATATCTGATCTATCTGGAATGAAAGACAGACTGAAGGGCGTGCTTACACATTATGAAGGTACATTAAAATGAGCAACAGCCTGGGTTTGCCCACCCTTCTTGGAAGATGGCCTCTTCTTGGACAATGTGCCATTGAAGCTGGGCTGTGTGAAGTGCTACGTGACTGAAGTAAAGCCTGGATTCAATGAATTTTCCCTGAAGAATGTCCTAGGAGACTTCGATGAGCAAAGGACCTTGGGAGAAACACTGTTACATCACATCGAGTGGCCACGAAAGGAAATAGAGTTCATCGATGAGATTCCTGAATCCCCGCCAAGAGCAACCACTGTCGCCCCTCAACCGGTGACGCTCTCCTTGCCACAGCAGCTCTCGCGGGCTGATGCATCAACCTGTGATCAGCCGGACCGACTTTGTGGCGTACATGCCATGTCATCCTCCGCCCCAAAGCAGCCAGTGGCATGGCCTACAACTGCTGATGACGCACCACCGATTCAGATGTCGACCGCTGAAGCAGCGGGGGGAGACCCAGCTGCAGCACATGCTCAGCAGACCAACCTGGTGGAACAGACTGCTAAGCAGTCTGATGCTTCGGAACCGCCTGCTAAGAAGTCTGTAGGTCCAGAACCGACTGCTCATCAGTCCGTCGGTCCGCAGGCGCATGATCAGCATACCAATGCGTCAGCACTTCCTGCTCAGCAAACCAACGCGTTGGCACGGCCTCCTCAGCACACCGACAAGTTGGCACCACCTGCGCAGAAACCCGACATAGCTTCAACGCATGGTCAGCAGTCCGATGCCTCTGCTCCTACAGCCCAGCAGTCCGTCACAGCAGCACCGCCAGCTCAGTGGTCTGGCATAGATAAACCGTCTCCTAAGCAGTCCGTCCAAGCTTCACCGTCTGCTCGGCAGTCTACCGTGCAGGCATCCAGACGTTCTGCCAGAAATGCTTCAAGTACCAAGAAGGAAGTGGCCAAAAAGGCTACACCCACGACCACGAGGAAGCGCATCGGGAGAGTGAAGAGGAAAGAGAACGATTGCCTCTTACTTACAGCACTCATCGCCCAGAACCAAATTAACAACAGCTTGTTCGAATCGGGGAGTAATATTATTTCTGACGCCATGGGTGTTGAAGAAGTACGTTTGTTGCTTGCTAAAAATAAAGTAGGCATACTTGAAGCACGCAATTACGTCATATGGCCAGCCATTTCTTGTTGGCGAATACTTTGATGAGTGCAGCTCCAGTTGCCGCGAGTTACATGAATATTGCATGGATCAAATGTCAGAAGGTCATCACCATTTGCTAGTCCACTACAACAGAGATCATTTCCGACACGATGCTGGTTCCATCATTGTGAGTTTCAAGGACTTACATCTCTTCTTCAACTTCAACGTGCTCGATGCCACTCTTGTTAGATGCGAGATTTTGTAAGTACTTAACAAACTCTGATCAACTTCTCCATACAAGGCTGTAAATGATAAACAGCTAACTGCATTTTATTCCTCTCAGGGGATTGAACGTGCAGAGAAGACAAAGTGAGAGTGTGTATTTCATAGATCCTGCATTAGCAAATGGCACAACATTACATGAAAAGGACCGACGGGACTGGGCCGTTAACACGGTCGTCCGTATCTCCGAAAACACGTCCCATGCAGAATCATTTCTCTGGCCATATCATGAACAGTAAGTCAAGTAAACAACCACGCATACACTGATTGTCTTTCAGATTTCGACATCATTCGTAAGTTCATGGCTTTATTAATATGTAGCAATCACTGGATATTGGTATTCATTGTTCCAAACAAGAACACAGTGTACTACATCGATTCTCTCAGAGAGTCAACAAACGCTCAGGATCTGACGCATCTTCAGCAATTCTTGGATAGGTATTGAATTCTATGATGTTGAAATTAATTTGCATTCATATCTGGTTCAATAATTGATGTTGTCAAAATTCATCATCATTTGCGGTGTGCTCACATTGTGGCAAACTAAACCAGGGAACCTGCTCAAGAGGAAACTACCTCTGCAGCACGAGATCGTTTCTCCGGTAACACACCGAAATCCATTATTTTCGGAAAATTTATCCAACAGTCTGCAAATACCTTTCCTTATGCTAGTCAAATGTTCAAGCTTCTAAATAAATCTCTTTCTATTTTGTCCAAAGAAAAAATAATACATCTAACACCGGTTAGGTTGTTCCTAACAGGAGAAATACATGACTAATTTTGTACAAAAAATTTCAGTGTCCTCAGCAAGAAGCAGGGGCCAACCTTTGTGGATACTATGTTTGCAGACACATGATCTCCATCTGCAAATCTGCTGATAGTTCTGACGATCCTCGCGAATTAGTAGCAGTAAGTCTATCTGAATTAATATCTTCTACTCCAGTCATATGGCACATTCTGATCTTAAAAATACTGCAACTCATCTTAAAACCGAGGACCCCTGAACCGCTCCCTGCTGGTGAATTGCTGATGGTTCGGAGATTTATTAGCGACTTCTTCCTGGATCACTACATCAATCCCACTGGTGATAATGAGGATTTTAGCATGCGTTCTCCTGAAACATTGAGTAAGAGTTAGCCGCTAAACATATAACACATGGATCCATTGTTTTCCATCTGATGAGGTCTTCATATTTCGTACACTATGATTAATTATGTAATGCATATATGTGTGGACAAATCATTGGAATTTAGCTACCATATGTTCAATTGCAATTGTTGCAAAATCTGATGAATGTTCTTCCTGTGGACACTATTTGTTCAATTGAATATTGTGGCGAATTTGCTTTTTGCGTGCCGATTCAAAATGGGATATTTTTGTTTATTTGTTCAATTGAGTATTGTGGCGAATTTGCTTTTTGCGTGCCGATTCAAAATGGGATATTTTTGTTTTAACCTGGCAATTGCTCCGCACACGGTTCAACTAAATGAGTGTGTGCGATCCACATCGGAAAGCATACATCAATCGTAGCGGAACCGTCGGTGATACACAGCAGATCGCAAACGATTTGCAGCGCTACTACGTGTGCGTAGGTTCTCCGGAACCGTTTGTGATATCGCGTTATCGCGCACGAGAACTGGGAGTAAACCGTGCCCAATGCAAAATACAATCCCAGTCGTATTTTTTTCAGGAAACGTGTGGGATCCCAAACAAAAAGCACACGTCACTCTTGCGGCAACTGTCGGTGATACCTAACAAATCACAAACGGTCTGCAGCACTTGTATGTGTGCGAAGGGGCTCCTGAACCGTTTGTGATAGAACATTATCGCAGACGGTAATTGTTGGAAAACGTGTGCGATGGAGTCTAGCATGGCAGACAGGTTACGCAGAAAACTCATGTGCGATAGGGCACAAATCGCACACAGTTCATATGTTGGCCCGTGTGCCTTACATACTGTTTCCCAAACGGTTCGTTACGACAGACCGTATGGTTGCACTGCGTCATTAGAAACGCTTAATCACCGATACCACACGTGCGAAAGAATTTAGTGTGTGCTGCATCGCACACGATTACATTTTGGAAGGCCTCTGGATCACTGCTCCATATCCCCGACGGTTTCTGGGTCGTGTGGGAAGGACCCCCTATCGCACACACTCACTTGGCGACGGTTCCAAATGCCGTCGCGGAAAGGGGTTAAAAACCGTTTGTTTAGGACTGACGGGCACCAGTGGATGAAAGTGGGAGACAAAGTCTATTGCAGAGCATTTTATTCTTGTCCCTTTGATCATCCACTCCAAGATCCATTTTGTGCTATCAAATTCATCATCGGAGATATAAAGTGTGGCATAAAATTGCAGGATGATCTCTCTGTTCCATGGATGCTGATATGCAAAGACATGCGTGAGGCCAAAATCTTCGATTTCGTGCAATACTTGGTTGAAGCAGCCGATGTTTTTCATCATAGCAATATCGGGGAACTCATGAGGGAAAATCTTGTGGCTCTCATATAAGATCCGAGAATAATACATGGCCTCTTCCTGAGTCCAGAACCGAGGAGATTAAGAAGTACGAGGGTTGCAGTATGGACTCTCTTGAAATAATGTAATATGAGTGTTCCAATTGAAAAGTGACCCTTTGACGCCAACGCCGATGGAGAACAGCGACAGTTGCTCACGAGGATAAGGGTACTTGAGTTCATCTTCAATGGAAATCACTTCATCTTCGTAAATTACCGAGTCTGAGTGATGAGCTGAAGCTGACTTTGCTGCAGAAGGATCAACATCTGAAGTTCTTCGTGCAGTATTGAGTGAGATTCACAGAGGAGAAGGATCAGACACTTTGTCAGGTACTGAATCTTTATCAACCATTGGGGACCGCTGAGGATTTGCTTCATAAGCCATTTGAGGACTGGAGGGAGTAACCAAATCATTTTGTTCAACACGGGCAGGAGAAGTTTGGCGTTCATACTGAGGAATTTCACCTTCTTCCGATACTTGGTGCTGATAAGGATTTTCTTCATGAGCTGGGGAGGCCACAAGCACTGCTTCAGTTGGCCTTTGCGAATTAGATGCATCGGGACTAGGTTCATGTGACGCCCCCGATTCGACCGTACACTAATCATACATGCAAATGTGTACGATCAAGATCAGGGACTCACGGGAAGATATCACAACACAACTCTAGACACAAATAAAATTATACAAGCTTTATATTACAAGCCAGGGGCCTCGAGGGCTCGAATACAGAAGCTCGAATACACAAGAGTCATCGGAAGCAACAATATCTGAGTACAGACATAAGTTAAACAAGTTTTGCCTTAAGAAAGCTAGAACAAAAGCAACATGATCGAAGAGGCAAGGCCTCCTGCCTGGGACCTCCTAACTACTCCTGGTCTTCGGCGGCCTCCATGTAGTAGTATCCGTCGGCGGTGGCATCTGGCTCCAGGGATCCACCAACTGGTTGCAACAACCGGAAAGAAGAAAGAAGGGGGAAAGGGGTAGCAAAGCAACCGTGAGTACTCATCCAAAGTACTCGCAAGAATCATATCTATACTAAGTATGCATTGGTATCAAATGGAAGGGTTGTATCTGTGGACTGAACTACAGAATGCCAGAATAGAGGGGAAGGCCTAGCCTATCCAAGACTAGAATCTTCAAGCAGCACGAAGCATCTTGCAGCATGTAGAAGAGTACATAATAGCAGTTTATATTTAACAAACATGTTGTAGCATTAAGGCCCAGAGATCTTTCCTCGACTCCCTGCGAGAAAGCAATCCTAGGTCCACATATCTCAAGTATGCATTTCTAGTTGTAATAGATCATGATACAAGTCTGAACGTTCGTTACCGTGGACACGGCTATTAATAGATAATCTTCCCTGCAGGCGTGCACCACGTTACCCAACACGCTTGATTGCTCTGGTCGGACACACTTTTCTGGGTCAAGCCTGGCCTTGGAAGATCAACACGTCGTAGCCCTACCTAGGCTCAGCAGAGAGGTCCCCGCCAGTCTACATCCTAAGCGCTCCGGGGTCTTGGGCCCATCGCCCGTTGCACTCCAGGTCGTTGCGCGCAGGGTGAATACCAGCACCGCCTCGGATGGCCAGCATCATCCGACTGTGTCGCAATGCTAAACTGGACATCTGACAAAGCTTCGGCTGATACTACGACGTCGAGGCCCATAACTATTCTCACATGGTGGTTAGTGCGTAAAGGCCAGAGGCCAACTGAGAACAAATACCCAAACTTGTTAGTGCATTATTAAAAAGAAGTGGGGGCTGTCGGGGCAAGTTCGGAGCTACCACCCCATCCTGGGTGATACCGCTAAACAGCCAGCCGCCACCGTAACAACTCCCAGGTGCTCTCCGGGCCCGCCCGTCTTTCACATCAAGTCACGGGTACCCCTCAGGGCCGACCCGACTTCAACAATGGTCTCAAGTAAAGTCAAGATAACCATGTGTCCAAACATCAAGGGGGAAACCCCGAGGAATCACCCTCGATGGATTCCACTCGATGTAATCATCAAGGTGAACGTAGGAGGAATCACCCTTGAGGTTCACACTTGAGGGGCTGCATGACAGAGTCGTATCGGGAGTGGTTAAGGAGGAATCACCCTCGATGACCACGACCGAATAGCTACACTACAAAGTTATCATCAAGAATGTGTTACGAGGTATCACCCTCGGCACTCGATAGTAACTATGTAGAGTCGTACGATTAAAGGGGGTTGAGGTGTTGTGTCGGTCTCTGGTCATCTATCACGTTGATCGAGTCGTCGATGATCAAGCAGAGGTAACATGGACAAGGTGGGGGTCACTGATGGATCACTAACCAACCTATACTAAGCAGTTTAGGGTAAGCAGGTAGGTAACGATAGTAGGTACAAAAGCAGGCTATGCATCAGAATAGGAGCAATCAATTACAGAAGAAAAATCTAATGCAAGCATAAGAGAATGGAATGGGCGATACCGGGATGATCAAAGGGGGGGCTTGCCTGGAAGCTCCGCTGAAAGGGAAGAAGGGTCGTCGGTGGCGTAGTCGATCACCGTGGCATTAGCAGCGGTCTCGGGGTCTACCAGAGAGAAGAGGGGGAAGAAACGGTAAATATAATGCAAACAGATGCAACACAGATGCATGATGGGGTAACACGCGGGGCTAGGGGTGTTCTAACACGGTGCTACCCGATACCGGCGAAGGGGATAACATCCAGGAAAGTTTTCCTGGGGTTAGGCATTTTCGGACAGAAGAACCGGAGGGGAAAGGTTCGATGTTCGCTATGCTAGGGACGTGTGGCGGACGAATGGACTGCGTATTCGGATTCGTCACATTTTTCTGAGCAACTTTCATGTATAAAACTTTTTCATCCGAGCTACGGTTTAATTTTTATGAATTTCTAAAGTTTAATTTCGAATTAAAGTAATTTTAGAATATTGTTTAAACTTTGAAAAATCATAGAAATTAAACCGTCTGTCATGAAAAAGTTTTATACATGAAAGTTGCTCATAACGACAAGACGAATCGGAATACGCTCTCCGTTCATCTATCACGTGCCCTAGCATAGCGAACATGGAACCGCCCCCCTCCATTTCATCTGTCCGAAAAAGCCAAACTTCGGGAAAACTTTCCCGGATGTGATCCCCCTTCGTCGGTATCGTGTAGCGCCGTGTTAGAACACCCCTCGCACTGCTTTTGTCTTGTCATGCATAGTATTGCACTTGTTTGCTCTGTATTTACTGTTTCTTCCCCCTCTTCTCTCCGATAGAGCCCGAGACCACTGCTGATGCCCCTGTGATCGACTACATCGACGACGACCCTTCTTCCCTTTCACCGGAGCTTCCAGGCAAGCCCGGGGGCTCCGACAAGCAATACTGCAAGATCGGGGGCTGCCGACTAGACCGGGGGCTCCGGCAAGCAATACTGCAAGATCCACCACACCAAGAGCCATGACCTCCAAGAATGCCGGCATGTTGAGCAGGTTGTCCAGAAGCATAAAGCACAATACAAGAAGAGAGAGAAGGAGAAGGTTGAAGGTGTAAGTGGGTCCGGCAAGAAGCATGGTGGCCGAGGAGGTCGCCGCGGCAAGGCCAAGCAGCCGAAGGAGAAACCTACTAGAGGTCGCGACAACAAGAAAGAGGATGAGGATGAAGAGGACGGTGATGAGTCTAGTGAGCAAGAGTTCCAGAAAGCTACTGAAGAACTATGCATTGATGGAGGCACATCTTTGCACTCCTATCACCACCAACACAAGTATTGGGTGTGTGAGGTTAATGGAGTGGAATCAGCGGGCGATGCCCAGAAACCATTGAGGTGGTCCAACACGCCCATCATCTGTGACGTCGAGGATCACCCTGATCGCACAAGGGCGATTGGGTGCTTCCCGTTGTTGGTTTCACCAACAATCCACAACCTCAAGGTGACCAAGATGTTGGTTGCTCGTGGGGTTGGTCTCAACTTGATCTCACCTCACGTGATCAAGAGGCTACAGATTTGTGACGAAGATCTGAAGAAAACTGGTACATTCCAGGGGATCAATCCCGGAAGGAGTCATTCAAAGGGCAAAATCACCTTGCCGGTGATGTTTGGCAGTGAGCTCAACTACAGGACAAATAAGATTGTCTTTGATGTCGTCCAGACTCCATTGCCGTACAATGGGATCCTTGGCCGCCCGGCGCTGGCATAATTCATGGCAGCATCCCACTATGCCTACAAAACATTGAAGATGCGAGGGCCGATGAGCGTCATCACCATCCATTCTGATAAGAAGGATGTGCTAATCTGCGTGGATAAATTCTACCGGGAGGCAGTTGCAGCATCTGCCGCCAAGGCGAATGCTCCTACGATCAAAGCTCTCGGGGGGGAAGAAGAGTAAGAAGACCGGCAAGACCACTGAGTCCGGAAAGCGTGCCTCTTCGGAGTGCTGCGCTCCCGTCGAGGAAGTGCCAGAGAGCTCTACCAGCAAGAGCAAGAAGAACAAAGCTGCTCCACTAGAGACGAAGAAAGTGTCCTCCATGGAGGACGGCCCGGGGGGAACTTTCACCATAAGTTCCTCCCTTGAAGACAAATAGGAAAGCGCGCTCATTGCTACCCTATGGGAGAATGTCAACATGTTTGCATGGCAACCATCTGCAATCCCAAGTGTTCCCACGGAAGTATTTAGGCACCACCTTGTTCTCTGTCCACACGCGTGGCCCGTCAAGTAGAAGGTATGAAAGCAAGCTTTGGAACGACAATAGTTTATTGCCGAAGAGATCAAGAAGTTGAAAGCAACAAGTTTGGTTAGAGGAGTACTCCATCCCACATGGTTGGCCAATCCAGTTGTAGTGTGCAAGGCAAATGGCAAATGGCGGCTTTGTATTGACTATACAAATATCAATAAAGCTTGCCTGAAGGATCCTTATCCCTTGCCGTGCATCGACCAAATTGTTGACTCCACTACCGGATGTGACTTGCTGTAGTTTTGTGATGCCTACTCCGGGTATCATCAGATTTTTATGTCAAAGGAAGATGAAGAGAGGACCGCATTTATCACTCCATGTGGCACGTATTGATTTATATGTATGCCTTTCAGATTGAAAACTGCCAACATTTGCGAGAGCAGTCCAGATTGGTTTTGAGCCCCAGCTACACAGGAATGTGGAAGCATACATGGATCATATAGTGGTAAAACCAAGGATAGAGCAACACTGATACAGGATTTGGATGAGATATTTGCAAATCTGTACAAGATCAATCTGAAGCTCAACCCCAAGAAGTGTGTGTTTTGGCATCCCATTCGATGAGCTTCTCTTGTTCTTTGTTTCTCAATGTAGTACTGAAGCCAATCCCGACAAGATCAGGGCAATTGAGTAGATTGAAGCACCGAAGCGCGTCAAAGATGTGCGCTGCCTTGCCGGCTGTGTTGCTGCATTAAGCAGGTTCATCTCCAAATCTGCTGAGCGCGCCTTGCCATTTTTCAAAATCTTGAAAAAGGCAGTTCCAATGAAATGGACTCCGAAAGCGGAGGCCACGCTGCAGGATTTGAAGAGGTACCTCTCCTCTGCGCCAACTCTGGTTGCACCAAGACTGCAAGAGCCATTGCTTCTATATTTGGTGGCAATGAATCAAGTAATTAGTACTGCACTAGTGGCTGAGTGGGAAGCTGAAAGTGAAGAAGCAAAAAATGCAAGCCCGTCAAGCGACAAGCCAGAATCTGCTCCGGCGAGTCCTGGTGCCGAAAAATCAAGTGCAGAGCAAGTATATGGATCAGAATAGCAAGTTGTGTAGAAGAAGAAGTTGGTGCAGTGACCAGTGTATTTTTTTCAATCCCTTCTCCAGGGAGGTAGATCAAGATATTCTGGCAGGCAGAAGTTACTTTTTGGTCTTCTTATAACCTCAAGGAAGCTGCACCACTACTTTCAAGGACATCAGATTACCATCATCACTCGCTTCCCGATACAAAGGATCTTGAGAAATCCAGATGGAACCGACATGATTGTTGAGTGGGCGTTGGAACTGTCAAGCTTTGATCTCAAGTTTGAAAGTACTTCAACTATTCAGAGCAGGGCCTTGGTGGAGTTCATTGCAGAATGGACACCACCGCCAGACAAAGATATTCTAGAAACCTCTCTCCCCGGCAAAGAAAGAAACCAAGACTGGATCATGTACTTTGATGAAGCTTTTTTGCTGCAAGGCGCCGGACCTGGAGTCCTGCTTATCACACCCACCGGAGAGTACCTCAAGTATGTGATTCAGATGCATTTCCAAGGGAGAAGGCAACAAACAACATTGCTGAGTATGAAGGATTGCTTGCTGGTCTCAGGATCACGACAGACCTTGGAATAAGAAAGTTCATTATTAGAGGCGACTCGCATTTGGTTGTGAAACAAGTCAACAAGGATTATCAGAGCCCATTGATGGAAGCATATGTCAATGAAGTGAGGAAATTGGAAGAACACTTTGATGGGTTGCAAACAGAGCACATCCCTCGCGCGGAGAACAACATAGCTGATGATTTGTCAAAGCGTGCCACATTTAAGCTACCCGTGGAACCAGGAACGTTTATGCTCCATTTGACTCAGCCATCTATAACACCATCGACAGGGCAGAAAAAGAGAAGAAAGTTGAACACTGATACGTCTCCGACGTATCTACAATTTTTTCTTGTTCCATGCTGTTATATTGTCAAACTTGGATGTCTTATATTCATTTTATAGCAACTTTTTGGGACTAACCTATTGACATAGTGCCCAGTGCCAGTTTTTGTTTTTTGCTTGTTTTTAACTTTATAGAATATCCCTACCAAACGGAGTCCAAACACAGCAAAACTTTTTGGAGATTGTTTTTGGACAAGAAGACAACTTGGGAGCCAAGGAAGCACCTGGGGGAGGCCCGTGGGGCCCACAAGACACCAGGGCGCGCTAGAGGCCCTTGGCGCGCCCTGATGGGTTGTGGGCCCATGGGGTCGTCTTCACCGCCTCTCAGCTCTATAAATACCCAAATATTCCAGAAACCCTAGGGGATTCGACGAAAAACAATTCCAGCCGTCGCAAGTTCCAGAACAACGAGATCCAATGTAGAGCCCTCTTCCGGCACTCTGTCGGAGGGGAACACGATCACGAAGGGGTTCATCATCCTCATTGGTGCTCCTCCGATGATGCGTGAGTAGTTCACCATAGACCTACGGGACGATAGGCAGTAGCTAGATGGCTTCTTCCCTCTTTTTGATTCTCAATACAATGGTCTCATGGAGATCTATTTGATGTAATGACTTTTTGCGGTGTGTTTGTTGGGATCCAATGAAGTTCGAGTTTATGATCAGATTTTTATCCATGAATATTATTTGAGTCTTCTTGGATCTCTTATATGCATGGTTATTTATATCCTCGTATTTTTGAAGAAATACTCTCATGGTTCACTTAGATTTATTTGAGAGTTAGTAAAACTTTTGAAGAAATTCTCTCATGCTTCACTTAGATTATTTCGAGAGATGGAAATTTTTATGCTCATGTTCTTCACTTAAATTTGTTTGAGCTTGTCAAAAGCAATTGCAACATATGAAATTAGTCCCAAAGTGATAGATATTCAAGAGGAATATAATACAAACTTTCATGAGGATCATTCGACAAAATAAACTTGATTCTTTGTAATAGTTTTGAGATATGATGATAGTAATACGTGAGTCATGTTGGTGAGTAATTATGATTTAGTAAGAATATTGGTGTTAAGGTTTGTGATTCCCTATACAAGCACGAATGTCGATAGTTATGCAATGAAACTACATCCTACTTGTGGTGCATTATTCTGTGTTAGTTATGTTTAATGCTCGTTTATGTGAATTTTCTTTTCTTGGTTGGTTGCTTCTAAATCTATTTTGTAGCCTCCATTTGTATAAGTAGAAATGCTACTTGTGCATCCAAAATCCTTAAATCCAGTTTTGCCATATGATTCCACCATACCTACCTATATACGGTATTTCCTTGCCGTTCTAAGTAAATTTGTATGTGCCATCTCTAATTTCCAAAATGAATTTCCTTTTTGTGTGCTCGTACCGCTCATGAAGCAGTGGGGAGTGGCCAATATTTTCCATGCTAGATGTGTTATTCTTAAGATGAGTGTTTATTCACTTGTCATGGCATGAGAGTACGACGGTAATAGGGATGCGCAGTCTCGAAATGAAAAGAAATTTACTTTATGTTGTCAAATAAAAAATTCGTTGGAAAGTGTTGGTATGGACGGTACCCGTGGATACGGCTAGATGTGGAGTGTGAAAGTATGGTGGAAAAAGGAATACACTTTATTTTATGTTTGGGAACCGCCTATGATATATCTAGCATGGAAAGCGTTTGGAATTACTCAGTCGTTTTCGTTGACAGGAAAAGTATGCCTCTCAAAATATGTTTATCTCTCAATTTAAGATTTGAGCTCTAGCACCTCTACAAATCTCTGATTCCCTTATAAAGCACCAACTAGGGACTGAGTAATTACTCAGTCGTTTTATGTTTGGAATTTACTTTATGCAATTTTTATTTTTATTTGAGTCTCCATCTTCCCTTATAAAGCACCAACTAGGGAGCACTATGATCATATTTGAGCATTGGATGTAGCTAATATGCAAGTGTGTTTCATGATTGGATCAATGATTGAGCATGATGGGCTAGGGATAACTTTCTATAGTGTTGATATTTTGGAAGACATGGTTGCTTGTTGATATGTTTGAGTATTGGAATCTTCATGTCAAAACTAGACTATTGCTTTGAGCCATATAAAAGTCCATATGTCCATTCTACAAAAGAAAACAATATGTGATGAACATGTTAGGCAGCATTCCACATCAAAAATTCTGTTTTTATCTTTTACCTAGTCGAGAACGAGTAGGAATTAAGCTTGGGGATGCTGATACGTCTCCAACGTATCTATAATTTTTGCTTGTTCCATGATGTTATATTATCAATCTTGGATGTTTTATATTCATTTTGAGGAAACTTTATATCATTTTTTGGGACTAACCTATTGACATAGTGCCCAGTGCCAGTTGCTGTTTTTTGCTTGTTTTTTACTTCGTGGAATGTCCCTACCAAACGGAGTCCAAATGCAACGAAACTTTTTGGAGAATGTTTTTGAACCAGAAGATAACTTGGGAGCCAAGGAGCACCCAAGGGAGGCCCGTGGGGCCCACAAGACACCAGGGCGCGCCAAAGGCCCCTGGCATGCACTGATGGGTTGTGGGGCCCAGGGGGCTTTGCTCCACCGCCTCTTAGCTCTATAAATACCCAAATCACATAGGGGACTCGACGAAAAACAATTCCAGCCGCCGCAAGTTCCAGAACCACGAGATCCAATCTAGAGCCCTATTCCGGCACTCTGCCGGAGTGGAACACGATCACGGAGGGGTTCATCATCCTCATTGGTGCTCCTCAGATGATGCATGAGTAGTTCACCATAGACCTACGGGTCCGTAGGCAGTAGCTAGATGGCTTCTTCTCTCTTTTTGATTCTCAATACAATGGTCTCTTGGAGATCTATTTGATGTAATGACTTTTTGCGGTGTGTTTCTTGGGATCTGATGAAGTTCGAGTTTGTGATTAGATTTTTATCCATGAATATTATTTGAGAATTCTTTGATCTCTTATATGCATGGTTATTTATAGCCTCGTATTTCTTCTTCGAATCTTTTGTTTAGTTAGGCCAACTAGATTGATTTTTTTTCAATGGGAAGAGGTCCTTTGTGATGGGTTCGATCTTGCGGTGTCCTCTCCCAGTGACAGAAGGGGCAGTCAGGCACACATGTATCGTTGCTATTAAGGATGACAAGATGGGGTATAATCCTACATGAATTGATCTTGTCTACATCATGTCATCGTTCCTATTGAAATTAATCCGTTTCTCCATGAACTTAATACACTAGATGCATGCTAGATAGCGGTCGATGTGTGGAGTAATAGTAGTAGATGCAGGCAGGAGTCGGCCTACTAATCTTGGACGTGATGCCTATATATTAATCATTACCTTGGATATCGTCATAATTATTTGTTCTTCTATCAATTGCCCAACAGTAATTTGTTTACCCTCCGTGTGCTATTTCTCGAGAGAAGCCACTAGTGAAACCTATGGCCCCCGGGTCTATCTTTTATCATATTTGCTTTCTGATCTATTTTTTGCCACATTTGTTTTCAGATCTATTATTCCAAAAACCCAAAAATACGTTGCTGCACTTTTTCTTTACTTATTTTATTTTGTGTTTTTGCGAGATCTATTTACCCAAACTCTTACAAACTAATCTATCTTTTTACCGAGGAGGGATTGACAACCCCTCTTACGAGTCAGTTTGCAAGTATTTGTTCTTTGTGTGCATGTACCGTTTACATAGTGTTGCTTGGTTCTCCTACTGGATTGATACCTTGGTTTCACAACTTAAGGAAATACTTACCGTAGCTGTGCTACATCATCCCTTCCTCTTTGGGGAAATACCGACGCAGTCTAGCCATGTCAAACACCGGCAATTACTTTCCCGCCGAGCTTCCAGAAGCTGTCGGCAAGGATGTTGCCGGGAACAACAACAAGCTTGCTAGTGAGCACCAAGCTCCGGTAGGAACCCAAGTCCTTTCTGTTGAAGCTAGTGCTCCCACAGATGAAGATATGCCTTTAGTCCTTGTCGTCGAGCCACAAGCTCCAGCATGGGCATAGCAGATTGTTCAATTCCTTTAAACAGGAGAACTTCCCAAAGATCAAGAAGAAGCTGAAAGAGTAGCCCGTCAGTCTAGTATGTATCAGTTCGTCGGCAATGACCTATACAGAAAGAGGCCAAATGGGGTGAAATTGAAGTGCATTTATCGGGAACATGGACAGAAGCTGTTGGCGGAGATACATGGAGGCATATGTGGCTCTCACATAGGATGAAGAGCCCTTGTCGGGAAAGCATTCTGGCAAGGCTTCTATTGGACCACTACCCTCCAGGATGCAACAGAGCTAGTAACCAAGTGTGAAGCATGCAAGTTTCATTCGAAGCAATCGCATCAGCCAACTCAAGTTCTTCAGACGATCCCTCTCTCCTGGCCCTTCTTGATCAGGGGGCTCAACATATTGGGACCCTTTCCCCACGTTGTCGGGGGCTTTGAGTACTTGTACGTTGCAATCGACAAGTTCACAAAGTGGCCAGAAGTAGAACCACTGAGGAAATTGACAACATAGTCAGCCGTCAAGTTTTTCAATGGACTTGTTTGCCGTTTTGGAGTGCCTAACAGGGTCATCACCGACAACGACACATAGTTCACGAGCCGCCCCTTCATGCAGTACCTCGAAGACCTTGGCAGCAGGATTTGTTTTGCATTAGTTGCTCATCCAAGGAGCAACGACCAGGCAAAAAGAGCAAATGTTGAAGAGTTGCGCGTTCTCAAGACAAGAACTTTCGACAAGCTGCACAATTGCGGAATACGCTGGGTTGATGAGTTGTTGGTGGTTCTTTGGTCACTCAGGACGAAACCAAATGGAGCTACTGGACAAACACCCTTCTCCTAGTCTATGGTCCAGAAGCACTGCTCCCCATGGAAATGATGTACGGGTCACCTCGAGTGCTCGCTTATGATGACCTTGAGCTAGAGCACCTGCGTCAAGATGATGCCACGCTCCTTGAGGAATATCATCTTCAGGCTATTGTACGTGTTGCATGTTATCAGCAAGCTTTGCGCCACTACCATAGCCGCAAAGTTCATGCCCAGAGTCTTGAGGAAGGCGACCTTATTCATGGAGGGATCCAGTCCGCCAAGAATTCAAACAAGTTGACGCCAAAATTGGAAGGCCCTTATTGGGTAGTACGAGTCACTAGGCTTGGCACAGTCCATCTAGAGACCGAAGATGGTACCCCAGTGCACGACCCATAGACTATTGAGCATCTTCACAAGTTCTATCCATAATGCGTGGGTTGCCAGGTTGCCCGGCAACCACCTTTTGTATGAATCTACCGACAGGGTACCTAATCCTTTGTACAAAGCCAGGCACAGACCCTGTGCATAGTGAAATAAATCTAAGTGTTTCACAACTCTACTCGATTCACATGTTTAGTTATATGTGTTTATGTGTGATGTTGTGTTATGCTTGCCTTGTATGAATGTTAACAGACCGTCAAGGTTCCATATCTCTATTTTCTCTTCTTTCTTTTTCTCAAAGGACAGAAAGTTGCCTCGCATGCATGTTTGCCGGGGGGAGTGATGGTATGGATACCAACAAGTGACGTTCAAGTTAATATTCCATGACAAGAAGTACAACAAAAAAGTTAAGTTGAAGAACTTCCAAACAAATTCTTTGTTTTAGAGCTATTTTCCTTGAACATTTTTGGCTTTTGTATGGAAAACCTCCACGCGAAGGAACCTTGTCATGATTAGCTGCACTCTGATGACCCACAAGTATAGGGGATCAATCGTAGTCATTTCGGTAAGTAAGAGTGTCGAAGCAAACGAGGAGCAGAAGGAAATTACAAGCGGTTTTCAGCAAGGTATTTTCTGCAAGCACAGAAATTATCGGTAACAAGTTGTTTGATAGCAAGATAATTTCTAACGAGCAATAAGTAGTAACGGTAAAAAAAGTACATCAAGGTAACCCAATCCTTTTTGTACCAAAGTACAGGCCGGGAGGTCTCTTATAATAAGCAAAGCGTTCATGAGGGCACAAGGAAATTTCATCTTGTCACTTTCATCATGTTTTTCGATCCGCGTTCGCTACTTTGATAATTTTATATGTGGGTGGACCAGTGCTAGGGTGCTATTCTTACTTGAACAAGCCTCCCACTTATGATTAACCCCTCTCGCAAGCATCCGCAAATACGAAAGAAGAATTAAGATAAATCAAACCATAGCATTCTCTTAGAAGAATCCGATTTATCTTAAGTGGATCCAAACCATAGCATTCACTCGAGAAACCCATCATCTAATTACTACTCCACAATGCATTCTCTTAGGCCCAAAGATGGTGAAGTGTCATGTAGTCGACATTCACATAACAACACTAAGGGAAACAACAACATACATATCATCAAAATGTCGAACGAATACCAAATTCACATGATTACTTATGACAAGACTTCTCCCATGTCCTCAAGAACAAAAGTAAACTACTAACAAATCATATTCATGTTCAATATCAGAGGGGTATCGAATATCATTAAGGATCTGAACATATAATCTTCCACCAAATATACCAACTAGCATCAACTACAAGATGTAATCAACAATACTAGCAACCCGGAGGGAAGATGTTCATGAAGATTGGTCCTCCCATGATGGGAGGGCTGTTGGTGATGACGATCGCTTTGATTTCCCCCTCCCAAAGGGAAGTAACCCTGGCAGAATCACTACGCCAGAGAGCAAAAGTGCTCCTGCCCAAGTTCCGCCTCGAGACGGCGGCGCTCCATCTCAAAAGTCTCCTCCTTATTTTTTCTAGGGAAAATGGGCTTATATACCAGAAGATGGGCACCGGAGGGTGGTCAGGGGCCCCACGAGCCACTAGGGCGTGCTGTGGTGCCTCGTGGGCACCTGGATGGCCCCCTCAGTTATTTCGTTCTTACAATATATGTTATTTCACTACTGCAGGATGCTTCTAATGCGACACTACGATCAGAGACCCTTTGATGAAACTGTGTGCGATGCATTAATAGCAAACGGGGATGTAAAAAAACCGTTAAAAAAGGTGCAAAATGTTGGTGATGGCTGAGCCATCAAACACTTTTCAGATTTTAGTTGCATGTGCGATGCAGGGCACATGGTTAATCCATTCGAACTGTTTGCGATGAGGCAGAACAACAGAAACGGGCAGCCATATCAATGTGTGTGCGATATACGGCAAACTGTTCGCTCCGATGAACGGTTGCTATTAGGGAGTGCAATAGAAATGGTTAGCCAGATCAAGGTGCGTGTGATATACGGCATACGCTTCACTCGGAGAACTGTTTTCGATTAGGGAACACAACTGAAAGTGCAACTAATCCCTATGTGGTTTTGGTAATTCCTAACAACATATAGCTCATTAAACTAATACTCTTTCAAGATGATCATTTCAGAAAGTTCAATGATTGGCATGGCATGGACTAGAGATGTGGACCCATCAAAATGCTAAGGACACATATTGGCTCAAGCTCAAGACTCTACTTTTTCATTTTAGTGATCCAAGATCACATTGAGTCCATAGGAAAAGCCAATACTATTAAAAGGGGATGAGGTCTTGCTTAATGGCTTGCTTGCTCAAAATGCTTAGTGATATGCTCCAAAATCCCTCAACCACTTTCTCATAAACACATATGTCCCAAACCAAAAGTCAAACTCGGCCCCACCAATTTGATCTATCCGGCGCCACCGAGTTCATTTGACATAGCCATAGCCAGTAACCCTAATCAATTCGGTCTCATCGATAGGGATCTCGGTCTCACCAAGATGGGATTGCAAACTCTCTATTTCCCTTCATAACATTTCGGTCTAACCGAGATGAGCGATTGGTCCCACCGAGTTCGCAATGCAAACTCTCTGTTTCCTCTTCGTAACGTTTCGGTCTCACCAAAATGAGCGATCGGTCCCACCGAGTTTTCCTGGCGAACTCTCTGTTTTCCTATTACAGAAATCGGTCTCACCGAGTTCATGTGATCGGTCTCACCAAGATTACGTTATGCCCTAACCCTAATGAAATCGGTCCTACCGAGTTGACATTTTGGTCCCACCGAAAATCCTAACATTCACATTTTGAACTAAATCGGTCTGACCGAATTTGGTAAATTGTGTGTAACGGTTAGATTTTGTGTGGAGGCTATATATACCCCTCCACCCTTCCTCCATTCATGGAGAGATCCATCAGAACGTGCCTACACTTCCAGCATTAATTTTCTGAGAGAGAACCACCTACTCATGTGTTGAGACCAAGATATTTCAATCCAACCACAAGAATCTTGATCTCTAGCCTTCCCCAAGTTGCTTTCCACTCAAATCATCTTTCCACCAAATCCAAATCTGTGAGAGAGAGTTGAGTGCTGGGGAGACTATCATTTGGAGCACAAGAGCAAGGAGTTCATCATCAAAACACCATCTATTACCTTTTGGAGAGTGGTGTCTCCTAGATTGGTTAGGTGTCACTTGGGAGCCTCCGTCAAGATTGTGGAGTTGAACAAAGGAGTTTGTACGGGCAAGGAGAGCACCTACTTTGTGAAGATCTACCCTAGTGAGGCAAGTCCTTCGTGGGCGATGGCCATGGTGGGATAAACAAGGTTGCTTCTTCGTGGACCCTACATGGGTGGAGCCCTCAGTGGACTCGTGCAACTGTTACCCTTCGTGGGTTGAAGTCCCCATCAACGTGGATGTACGATAGCACCACATATCGGAACCACGTGAAAAATCTTGGTGTCTACATTGCGTTTGCTCCCTCCAAACTCCTCCCCTTTACCTTCATATGCAATGATTTACATTCCGCTTCTATACTCTTAGAATTACATGTGTAGGTTGATTACTTGACTTGTGCTAAGTTGCTAAAATCTGCCAAGACTTAAAATTGGAAAAAGGCTAGATTTTCATTTGGTCAAATATTCTAATCACCCCCCTCTGGACATACTTTCGATCCTACAACAACAGAAATGGTTCAACTTAACAAGATGTGTGTGATACGTGGCAAACAACCGACTCGGATGAACTGTTTGCGATGAGAAATTACAACACAGGCGGTTAATACAGTTTGTTCATGTGCGATTCTGTGTGTACAAAAAACTTTGAAAAATGCGAACTAGTTGCTTGCGATGGCTAGGAGTATCGCACACGATGCGTCTGCGAGTACTCGTGTGCGATGATTAGTAAGTTACACATACGTTTCCTTATGCTAACACTTGTGTGATAAATAACACGTGGCACCGGATACGGTATTCGGGTTGTGTGTGTGCTCCAGCGAATGCTTCCTGCGCTCCAGCGAATGCTTCCCGCACTCCACATGGGTGAATTGTAAAATCCATGCCTCTTCCCTCATCGGTTTCCTGCCACCAGCTAATGGCTTGCTGCATATAACCCAGGCGGCAAAGCACCGTCGCGACACTCTACGCAGATCTAGTCCTCACCCTTCTACCATTAGTTATTCCAAGCATGCCAGGCAACGACCAAAGCTTCGATGTCGACGCCTACCTGCGTTACATCTTCGGCGAGGAGAACGAGCCGGAGCAGGTCGGGGAGCAAGAGCTACATCGGCCGGTGCAGGCACAATGGCCCATCGGCACCGATATCGGCGTGACAGTCCTTGGGCGCACAATCAACATATTGTAGAGGAGGTGTGATGAGCAGTTTGCCATCCACCGTGCAAAAGATCCAGAGCTGCTCGGCGGCATGATAGACGACCCACCCGAAGAGATGCCGTCACCAGTGCTCATCGAGAGCCTGATGCCCCACAAGAAATGGGCAGAGGACCTCTGTGATTTAGTCAAGAGACAGGAAGCTTGCGGCCTCATCATTGCCCGCGGCGGCCGTGTCAACCTTGATCCCAATGAAGTGGTGGCCAGGCTCGAGCGCATCCTTGGTGGAGTTGACGTCCCCGAAGAAGTAGAACATCACCAACATGATATCAACGTCCATCACCTAGATTTTCCTCTCTTATATACTCTTATACCCCAAAAACATCCAGGGGAGCAACGAAACCACTTTTCCACCGCCGCAACCTTCTGTACCCGTGAGATCCTGATACGTCTCCAACGTATCTACAATTTTTGATTGTTTCATGCTATTATATTATCTGTTTTGGATGTTTAATGGGCTTTAATATGCTCTTTTATATTATTTTTGGGACTAACCTATTAACCGGAGGCCCAGTGCCAGTTTCTGTTTTTTGCCTATTTTAGTGTTTCGCAGAAAAGGAATACCAAACGGACTCCAAACGGAATGAAACCTTCGCGATGATCTTTCTTGGACCGAAAGCAATCCAGAAGCCTTGGAGTTGAAGTCTGGAATGCCACGAGGCAGCCGCGAGGCAGGAGGGCGCGCCCAGGGGGGTAGGCGTGCCCCCCACCCTCGTGGGCCCCTCGTAGCTCCACCGACGTACTTCTTTCGCCTATATATACTCTTATACCCTAGACACATCAGGGGGAGCCACGAAACCACTTTTCCACCGCCGCAACCTTCTGTACCCGTGAGATCCCATCTTGGGGACTTTTCCGGCGATCTGCCGGAGGGGGAATCGATCATGGAGGGCTCCTACATCAACACCATAGCCTCTCTGATGAAGCGTGAGTGGTGTACCACAGACCTTCGGGTCCATAGTTATTAGCTAGATGGCTTCTTCTCTCTCTTTGATTCTCAATACAAAATTCTCCTCGATGTTCTTGGAGATCTATTCGATGTAATAGTCTTTTGCGGTGTGTTTGCCGAGATCCGATGAATTGTGGATTTATGAACTTGATTATCTATGAATATTATTTGGTTCTTCTCTGAATTCTTATATGCATGATTTGATATCTTTGCAAGTCTCTTCGAATTATCGGTTTAGTTTGGCCTACTAGATTGATCTTTCTTGCAATGGGAGAAGTGCTTAGCTTTGGGTTCAATCTTGCGGTGTCCTTTCCCAGTGACAGTAGGGGAAGCAAGGCACGTATTGTATTGTTGCCATCGAGGATAAAAATATGGGGTTTATATCATATTGCTTGAGTTTATCCTTCTACATCATGTCATCTTGCTAATGCGTTACTCTGTTCTTATGAACTTAATACTCTAGATGCATGCTGGATAGCGGTCGATGTGTGGAGTAATAGTAGTAGATGCAGAATCATTTTGGTCTACTTGACATGGACGTGATGCCTATATTCATGATCATTGCCTTAGATATCTTCATAATTATGCGCTTTTCTATCAATTGCTCGGCAGTAATTTGTTCACCCACCGTAAATACATGCTATCTTGAGAGAAGCAACTAGTGAAACCTATGGCCCCCGGGTCTTTTTATTATTATATTGCATCTCTTTTATTTACATCGCATCTCGTTTACTGTTTTGCAATCTTTACTTTCCAATCTATACAACAAAAATACCAAAAATATTTACTTTACTATCTCTATTAGATCTCACTTTTGCGAGTGACCGTGAAGGGATTGACAACCCCTTTATCGCATTGGTTGCATGGTTCTTGATTGTTTGTGCAGGTACTAGGTGACTTGTGCATTGTCTCCTACTGGATTGATACCTTGGTTCTCAAAAACTAAGGGAAATATTTATGCTACTTTGCTGCATCACCCTTTCCTCTTCAAGGGAAAACCAGCGCATGCTCAAGAGGTAGCAAGAAGGATTTCTGGCGTCATTGCCGGGGAGATCTACGCCAAGTCAAGACATACCAAGTACCCATCATAAACTCTTCTCCCTCGCATTACATTATTTGCCATTCGCCTCTCGCTTTCCTCTCCCCCACTTCTAAAATGATTTTCGAAAACCTTTGCCTTTTCTTCGCCCCTCTTCCGTTCATCTCTTTTCGCTTGCTTCTTGTGTTTTTGGGTGTTAGTGTGCCTGTTTGCTTTGATGGCTCTGCCAAAAAGCGTTGACCCTCGCCTTAGAAGGTTGGAAGAAATTGAAAACAACATTAGAAGCTTTATGTCTTTGCAATTTTAGCATAATAATTTCTTCAGAAACGAGCTTAAAGAACAAAAAAGTATTATGGAGTACATGAATAAAGAGCTCGATGATATATCTAAGCAATTTTATGGTTTGAAATCTTATTTTGCTCATCATGAAAATTTAGTAGGACAAATTTCGGATAAGCAAGCCACCTTAGTTAATAAGATGGCCGCTAAACCGGAAGATCTAGATGATAATAATGATGAAGATCTAAAAGTGATTGATGTGACTCCTATTGAATCTTTGTTTTCCAACATGAATCTTGATAAAGATGGGACTGGAGATGAGTCAACTTTAGTTAAAAGGCGTCCCAATGATTTGGAGTTTTTAGATCTTGATGCAAAAATTAATAAAAGTGGGATTGAAGAGGTCAAAACTTTACATAGCAATGAACCCACTATTTTGGATTTCAAGGAATTTAATTATGACAATTGCTCTTTGATAGATTGTATTTCCTTGTTGCATTCCGTGTTAAATTCTCCGCATGCTTATAATCAAAATAAAGCTTTTACCAAACATATCGTTGATGCTTTAATGCAATCCCATGAAGAAAAGCTTGAACTAGAAGTTTCTATCCCTAGAAAACTTTATGATGAGTGGGAACCTACTATTAAAATTAAGATTAAAGATTATGAATGTTATGCTTTATGTGATTTGGGTGCTAGTGTTTCCACGATTCCAAAAACTTTGTGTGATGTGCTAGGTTTCCGTGAATTCGATGATTGTTCTTTCAATTTGCATCTTGCGGATTCCACCATTAAGAAACCTATGGGAAGGATTAATGATGTTCTTATTATTGCAAATAGGAATTATGTGCCCGTAGATTTCATTGTTTTTGATATAGATTGCAATCCTACATGTCCTATTATTCTTGGTAGACCTTTCCTTAGAACGATTGGTGCAATTATTGATATGAAAGAAGGAAATATTAGATTCCAATTTCCGTTAAGGAAAGGCATGGAACACTTTCCTAGGAAGAAAATTAAATTGCCTTATGAATCTATTATGAGAGCCACTTATGGATTGCATACCAAAGAAGACAATACCTAGATCAATCATTGCTTTTATGCCTAGCTAGGGGCGTTAAACGATAGCGCTTGTTGGGAGGCAACCCAATTTTTAATTTTTTGTTCCTTGCTTTTTCTTCCTGTTTAGTACTCCCTCCGTCCCATAATATAAGAGCGTTTTTTACACTAGTGTAGTGTCAAAAACGCTCTTATATTATGGGATGGAGGGAGTAATAAATAATTCATCTAGCTTCTGTTTAGATGTGGTTTTATGTTTTAATTAGTGTTTATGCCAAGTAGAACCTTTGGGAAGACTTGGGTGAAGTCTTTGCGATCTTGCTGTAAAAAACAGAAACTTTTTCGCTCACGAGATTAGCTGCCATTTTTTACTGGGAGCTATTTTATGTTGATTCTTTTTGCAGATGATTAATACAAAAATTCCTCACGTCCACCAATTTATTTCAGAATTTTTGGAGTTACAGAAGTATTCAAACATTACGGATTGCTACAGACTGTTCTGTTTTTGACAGATTCTGTTTTCGTGTGTTGTTTGCTTATTTTGATGAATCTATGAGTAGTATCGGGGGGGTATGAACCATAGAGAAGTTGGAATACAGTAGGTTTAACACCAATATAAATAAAGAATGAGTTCATTACAGTACCTGAAAGTGGTGGTTTATTTTCTTATACTTATGGAGCTCATGAGATTTTCTGTTGAGTTTTGTGTTGTGAAGTTTTCAAGTTTTTGGGTAAAGATTTGATGGATTTTGGAATAAGGAGTGGCAAGAGCCTAAGCTTGGGGATGCCCAAGGCACACCAAGGTAAAATTCAAGGACAACAAAAAGCCTAAGCTTGGGGATGCCCCGGAAGGCATCCCCTCTTTCGTCTTCGTCTATCGGTAACTTTAGTTGAGGCTAAATTTTTATTCACCACATGATGTGTGTTTTGCTTGGAGCGTCTTGTATGATTTGAGTCTTTTCTTTTTAGCTTACCACAATCATCCTTGCTGTACACACCTTTTGGGAGAGACACGCATGAATCAGAATTTATTAAAATACTCTATGTGCTTCAATTATATCTTTTGAGCTAGATCCCCCCCCCCCCCCCCCCCCCCCCCCCCCCCCCCCCCCCCCCCCCCCCCCCCCCCCCCCCCCCCCCCCCCCCCCCCCCCCCCCCCCCCCCCCCCCCCCCCCCCCCCCCCCCCCCCCCCCCCCCCCCCCCCCCCCCCCCCCCCCCCCCCCCCCCCCCCCCCCCCCCCCCCCCCCCCCCCCCCCCCCCCCCCCCCCCCCCCCCCCCCCCCCCCCCCCCCCCCCCCCCCCCCCCCCCCCCCCCCCCCCCCCCCCCCCCCCCCCCCCCCCCCCCCCCCCCCCCCCCCCCCCCCCCCCCCCCCCCCCCCCCCCCCCCCCCCCCCCCCCCCCCCCCCCCCCCCCCCCCCCCCCCCCCCCCCCCCCCCCCCCCCCCCCCCCCCCCCCCCCCCCCCCCCCCCCCCCCCCCCCCCCCCCCCCCCCCCCCCCCCCCCCCCCCCCCCCCCCCCCCCCCCCCCCCCCCCCCCCCCCCCCCCCCCCCCCCCCCCCCCCCCCCCCCCCCCCCCCCCCCCCCCCCCCCCCCCCCCCCCCCCCCCCCCCCCCCCCCCCCCCCCCCCCCCCCCCCCCCCCCCCCCCCCCCCCCCCCCCCCCCCCCCCCCCCCCCCCCCCCCCCCCCCCCCCCCCCCCCCCCCCCCCCCCCCCCCCCCCCCCCCCCCCCCCCCCCCCCCCCCCCCCCCCCCCCCCCCCCCCCCCCCCCCCCCCCCCCCCCCCCCCCCCCCCCCCCCCCCCCCCCCCCCCCCCCCCCCCCCCCCCCCCCCCCCCCCCCCCCCCCCCCCCCCCCCCCCCCCCCCCCCCCCCCCCCCCCCCCCCCCCCCCCCCCCCCCCCCCCCCCCCCCCCCCCCCCCCCCCCCCCCCCCCCCCCCCCCCCCCCCCCCCCCCCCCCCCCCCCCCCCCCCCCCCCCCCCCCCCCCCCCCCCCCCCCCCCCCCCCCCCCCCCCCCCCCCCCCCCCCCCCCCCCCCCCCCCCCCCCCCCCCCCCCCCCCCCCCCCCCCCCCCCCCCCCCCCCCCCCCCCCCCCCCCCCCCCCCCCCCCCCCCCCCCCCCCCCCCCCCCCCCCCCCCCCCCCCCCCCCCCCCCCCCCCCCCCCCCCCCCCCCCCCCCCCCCCCCCCCCCCCCCCCCCCCCCCCCCCCCCCCCCCCCCCCCCCCCCCCCCCCCCCCCCCCCCCCCCCCCCCCCCCCCCCCCCCCCCCCCCCCCCCCCCCCCCCCCCCCCCCCCCCCCCCCCCCCCCCCCCCCCCCCCCCCCCCCCCCCCCCCCCCCCCCCCCCCCCCCCCCCCCCCCCCCCCCCCCCCCCCCCCCCCCCCCCCCCCCCCCCCCCCCCCCCCCCCCCCCCCCCCCCCCCCCCCCCCCCCCCCCCCCCCCCTTTGGATGTTTAATGGGCTTTAATATGCTCTTTTATATTATTTTTGGGACTAACCTATTAACCAGAGGCCCAGTGCCAGTTTCTATTTTTTTTTGCATATTTTAGTGTTTCACAGAAAAGGAATACCAAACGGGGTCCAAACGGAATGAAACCTTCGCGATGATCTTTCTTGGACCGAAAGCAATCCAGAAGACTTGGAGTTTAAGTCTGGAACGCCACGAGGCGGCCACGAGGCAGGAGGGTGCGCCCAGGGGGGTAGGCGCGCCCCTCACCCTCGTGGGCCCCTCGTAGCTCCACCGACGTACTTCTTTCGCCTATATATACTCTTGTACCCTAGAAACATCAGCGGAACCACGAAACAACTTTTCCACCGCCGCAACCTTCTGTACCCGTGAGATCCCATCTTGGGGCCATTTCTGGCGATCTACCGGAGGGGGAATCGATCACGGAGGGCTTCTACATCAACACCATAGCCTCTCCGATGAAGCGTGAGTAGTTTACCACAGACCTTCGGGTCCATAGTTATTAGCTAGATGGCTTCTTCTCTCTCTTTGATTCTCAATACAAAGTTCTCCTCGATGTTCTTGGATATCTATTCGATGTAATACTATTTTGCGGTGTGTTTGCCGAGATCCGATGAATTGTGGATTTATGAACTTGATTATCTATAAATATTATTTGGTTCTTCTCTGAATTCTTATATGTATGATTTGATATCTTTGCAAGTCTCTTCGAATTATCGGTTTAGTTTGGACTACTAGATTGATCTTTCCTGCAATCGGAGAAGTGCTTAGCTTCGGGTTCATTCTTGCGGTGTCCTTTCCTAGTGACAGTAGGGGCAGCAAGGCACGTATTGTATTGTTGCCATCGAGGACAAAAAGATGGGGTTTATATCATATTTCTTGAGTTTATCCCTCTACATCATGTCATCTTGCTTAATGCGTTACTCTGTTCTTATGAACTTAATACTCTAGATGCATGCTGGATAGCGGTCGATGTGTGGAGTAATAGTAGTAGATGCAGAATCATTTCGGTCTACTTGACACGGACATGATGCCTATATTCATGATCATTGCCTTAGATATCTTCATAATTATGCGCTTTTCTATCAATTGCTCGGCAGTAATTTGTTCACCAACCGTAATAATTTCTATCTTGAGAGAAGCCTCTAGTGAAACCTATGGCCCCCGGGTCTATTTTCCATCATATAAGTTTCCGATCTACAATGTCAGTTTCCTATTTCTTTTACTTTGCAATCTTTTGCTTTCCGTTCCATATACCAAAAATACCAAAAATATTACTTTACCGTTTATGATCTCTATCAGATCTCACTTTGCAAATAACTGTGAAGGGATTGACAACCCCTTATCGCGTTGGGTGCAAGTTGGTGTTTGTTTGTGAAGGTATTCGATGACTTGAGCGTTGTCTCCAACTGGATTGATACCTTGGTTCTCAAAAGCTGAGGGAAATACTTACTCACTTTGCTGCATCACCCTTTCCTCTTCAAGGGAAAAACCAACACAAGCTCAAGAGGTAGCAGATTGCACGCTGTCAAGCTCTTCCGGAAGAGCCCAGCAGCCTCCCGGCGCCACCAGCTCCGTAGGCGGAGGCGGGTCGGGACACTTGGAGTGAACGGCCGCAAGGGTGCTATGCTGATCATGGAGTCCGAGAAGACCATCGTCGGAAGGCCGCCAGCTCAGCCTTTTAGCCTATATTTTATTACAATTGTATGCATATGTAGGTCATGAATGTTCTGGGCCTTGCCATTGTAAAGAAATCAATTATTAATAATTATTAACCATTGCCATTGTAAATTTACCTCAACAGCGGGCAGAGCGCGCGCAGGGACGCCAGAGCGGAGCGCGCCACGGCCGCCTCAATGGCGAGCAATACGTGCGGACGGACGCGAGCAGAGCGCGCCGCGGCCGCCTCAACAGCGAGCAACCACGTGGTCAACCTTCTGCCATCAATAAATTTTCACCTTGTTTCTCGTCAAATTGCAGATTACAACGCAATAAGTAATTGCAAATCTGTTCACACCTATCAAAATAATATGTGTTCACACTTAGCACCGGGCTATAAAAACTACCCACTCGAAAATTACTTCGTAGTTCCTCTCCTCACCCCCCACAAAACTGGTCTTTACTGTCAAGTCCTTTCGCCATGACCGGTAGGAGGAGTTTCGGGTGGACATATAACCAGGCAGCAAAGACCAATGCCGCGGAAGCAATAGAGAGGTCCCGCCGCGAAGCCGCAGCCGCAACCGCAGTGGAGATGTCTCGGCGCGCCGCGGAGCCCTCGAACGAGCTCTTACGGGCACGCGAGGGCTCTCACAAGTGCACTCGCGGCGTCGGCCATCGCAATGAGCTGGCGTTCCTGAAGTCCTAGGCCGGCGACGACGACATTCTCGCTGGCATGATTAAGCAGCAGGAGCTCATTGACGGCTTGATGAAGCTGCTCAAGATGAGCGATGCCTCGGTTGACAAGGAGACCGGCCTCGTCGAGCAACTCATGGGTGACAATGCGAAGCTCCTCAAGGCGCTCACTGAGAAGGAGGAGGAGGCCGCCGGCTGGAAGATGCTGCATCAGCAAAGCAGTGCCTCGGGGATGACGCTGACAGTGGTCGTCGAGGAACTGATGGGTGACTTGAGGAAGCTCCGGATTGAGCACGAGCAGGAGGTGGAGGAATCCGTGGCTTCTTTCAAGCAAAGTTGTGAGGAATAGAAGAAGGAGCTGGAGGATGTCGTCGCGCGGCGATCCATCAACGAGTAGAGACAGTAGCGATCTAGAACATTGTCTGTGATTCCCTTCTTCTCTTGCCCCCGTGTCTTCCGGGCTTTGCCGCATGTGGCATTTTAAATTATCCGGAATATGTAAGACAATTATTATCTGCACCATTGTAAATTTGTCGCCGTATTATCCGTTGCCCTATGTGGCAATTTAAATTAGGCCAGAATACGAGTTGGAAACACAAACAAAGCAAATGCTACCATGGGATCACAAGCAATCACCATCCGTCCAAGTGCTTTAATTAACCCATTAATGGAGAAGTTGTGAGCGAGGCGGGCGGCAGCTGGTGCATGGAGGTTAAAGAGCTCGCTTCCTGGTGAGCATGGGCGGCCTTGCTGCTCTCACGTGTCCCGTCCAGCCTGCGAGGTGGACAGGATGCACGCGTCCCGTCGAGCCTGCATGGCGGACTGCTCAATTAGTCTATAAAAAGGCCAAACGAACCCTGAATATGTTTAAATTTCAGCACGGATATCCTGTCGTTCCATGTTACCCGTAGAAGAAAATACAAGGCAAAAAGAGGCATTGATTATGTTTCGCCACAAGGGGAACACGTTTCCCTATCGGAACCACGAGGCTTCTTTGAGAGAAGCTCTGGTTTGTAAGAGGTTTGTAGTAAAGCTTGGCCCAAATTGGCAATGTTTTTACCACGACATATATGTGCCATGACGTGACACCATGCCACCTTTGTAACACCCACGATGCGGCTATATCTCCCACGTGTCGAGGCACGACTTGGAGGCATAACCGCATGGTGGTTTTGTCGCAAGAAGGGTCATCTTCACACAATCCCGTGTAATGAACGAGAATGGGATAAAGAGTTGGCTTACAATCGCCACTTCACACAATACATAAATAAGTCATACATCAATCAGAGTACACACATGTGGTCCGACTACGGACAAATCCAAATAAAAGGAAGACAACCCCAAATGCTAGATCCCCGATCGTCCCAACTGGGCACCACTACTGATCAACCGAAAACGAAACATAGTAACGTCCAAGGTCTTCATCGAACTCCCACTTGAGTTCGGTAGCATCACCTGCACTGGCATCATCGGCACCTGTAACTGTTTTGGTAGTAACTGTGAGTCACGAGGACTCAGCAATCTCAAAACCCGTGAGATCAAGACTATTTAAGCTTATAGGAAGGATGGGGTAATGAGGTGGAGCTGCAGCAAGCACTAAGCAAATATGGTGGCTAACATACGCAAATAAGAGCGAGAAGAGAAGCAACGCAATGGTCGAGAAGCTAGAAGTGATCAAGAAGTGATCCTGAAACTACTTACGTTCATACATAACACAAGACCGTGTTCACTTCTCGGACTCCGCCGAAAAGAGACCATCACGACTACACATGCGGTTGATGTATTTTAATTAAGTCGAGTGTCAAGTTCTCTACAACCAGACATTAACAAATTCCCATCTGCCACATAACCGTGGGCACGGCTTTCGAAAGATAATACCCTGCAGGGGTGTCCCAACTTAGCCCATCACAAGCTCTCATGGTCAACGAAGGATATTCCTTCTCCCGGGAAGACCCGATCAGGCTCGGAATCCCGGTTACAAGACGTTTCGACAATGGTAAAACAAGACCAGCAAAGCCGCCCGATGTGCTGACAAATCGCGATAGGAGTCGCACGTATCTCGTTCTTAGGGCACACCGGATGGGCCAGACGTCGGGTTGGCATAGACCCTGGTTGCCCAGGGGGCGCCGGACATCGCCCAGGTTGGACCAGCACTCAGAGGAACACTGGCCCGGGGGGTAAATAAAGATGACCCTCGGGCTCGCGAAAACCCAAGGGAAAAGGCTTAGGTGAGGCAAATGTAAAACCAAGGTTGGGCCTTGCTGGAGGAGTTTTATTCAAAGCGAACCGTCAAGGGGGTCCCATAAATCCCCAACCGCGTAAGGAACGCAAAATCAAGGAACATAACACCGGTATGACGGAAACTAGGGCGGCAAGAGTGGAACAAAACACCAGGCATAAGGCCGAGCCTTCCACCCTTTACCAAGTATATAGATGCATTAATTAAATAAGAGATATTGTGATATCCCAAAAATGTCCATGTTCCAACATGGAACAAACTTCATCTTCACCTGCAACTACTGACACTATAAGAGGGGCTGAGCAAAGCGGTAACATAGCCAAACAACTGTTTGCTAGGAAGGTGGGTTAGAGGCTTGACATGGCAATATGGGAGGCATGATATGACAAGTGGTAGGTAGCGTGACATAGCGATAGAGCGAACAACTAGCAAGCAAAGATAGAAGTGATATCGATGGTAATGGTCATCTTGCCTGGGATCCCGCAAGGAAGAAGAACGAGTCCATGAAGAAGACAAACGGATGTAGACGAACGAATCCTCACAATCGCAACATAACCGGAACTAACAAGAAGAAGCATCACCGGAAAGAAGCAAACAACATAGTAAACAACCATCACATAAACATGGCATGATGCACAATCAAGTATGATGCATGTCCGGTTTAATGAGCATGGCATGGCAAAGTGCAACAAACAACACTACAAATTAAGTGGAGCTCAATATGCAACGAGTTGCATATTGACGAAACGCCACATTCAATTATTTAGTTCGCTCTTGTTTATGCTACTCGTCAATATTAAATGTTGGTTAACATGGCAAGAGGTGAAACATAAATAAACTAACTATTTAGGCAAATTTAAATGAGGCCGGAACAACAAACAACAATTCCGAAAAATCCTCATATGCATATATTGAATTAGCTACTGTTCTGCCCTAAAACATATTTTAATATTGTTAACCAGTAAAACAAAGTGCACCATGCTAAACTATGCATTTTTCCACCCCATTTACATATAAAGTTTATTAAATTAGGAGCTACGGTTAATTAGTTATGAAATAAATCATTTTAGCATGGCATTTAAGCAAATTAATGCAAACAGCAAGTTAAACATTTTTAACATGGATGAAAGTTGCATATTATGAAACTAGATGAAATTCTAAGCATTTTACATATTTAAACCATTTTATTCCGATGCACGGTTGTGGAGTTATTAAATAAATGAAGATGGAGGGTCAATCTGTAAATATGCAGTTTTTGGATAATTGGACAAATTCGCAGCAGCGGAAAAAATAACTACGGGCCGAAACTGAGGTGGACTGGGCCTCACCAGAGGGACTCAGCCCACGCGTTGAAGAGGAAGGCCGTCAGGAGGACGGCTGGGCCGGCACGGCTTGCGGGCCACACGCAGAGGAGGCCGCTCAAGGCGATGCAGCTGGATCAAACGGGCAGGTGGGGGAGGCGCGGTCAACGCAGAAGAAGCAGAGGCCTCGCCGCGGCTGCGATGCAGAGGACGCAGGGAGCAGGACTTGGCACTGGCGTCTCCCAGCGATGGCCGGCAGCGAGCGGAGCTTGGCAAGGCGGCGACTGAGGCGACGAACTGGAGGAGGTGCTCGGGCGGCTCGGCGGCTTGGCGAGGGGAGAGGTCAACGCGGGCGTGCATCTCCTCGTTCGATGCAGGGTGAAACAGAAGGGCGGAACGGGCATCCCGCTTGCTCGTTCGCTCGAACCGAACGAGGCAGAGGCGTGGCTCTCGCCGGGAAGAAGCAGGACGGCGGGGACCCGAGGGCGCAGTGCGTCCAGGTCCGCGGCGGAGCAGGCGGCGTGGTGCGGATCCAGGTGCAGAAGTGGCGGACGCGGCTGACGAACTCCATGGCAGGCTAGTTCCTACAGGCCGACGACGGCACGGGATTAGAGAGAGAACCAGGGGAAACAGGGTGAGGAGGAGGAGAGGCACGGCCTTGGGACCTGGCGTCCATGGCGGAGGAGCTTCTGCGGGTGCTCGGGGCGGAGTTGGTGGCGTGCGAGGCGGCAGCTGAGGCTGGGCGCGGCGACGAGGTGCTCGGGGACGCGGGGTGCTCGGCGGCGCAGGGGTCCGACGGCCGCGGGGTTGAGGGCGAGGTGGAGGCAGCGCGGTCACCGGTTGCTGCTACTACTCCGGCGAGGGGGCTCGGGGCATGCTGGTTCCTCGGGTGCGAGGGATCAAGCGAGGAGGAGGGTTGCGGGATTGGGTGGATCGAGGGGAGTAGGTGGTTGGCCCTTGCTGAACACGAGGGAGATGGTCGGGTCGGCTGGATCGGGAGGGATCCCGAGGAAAACGAAGTGGCGGCGGCGCGAGGGAAGGGTGGATGGGACATGCTAGGACTAGGGTTTAGGCTGATATATATACCGAGGGGATTAGGGTAGGGTTATCTGGACCCTCCGATCGTAATTGAACGCCCCGGGTAAAATAGGCTAGGACGGTCTAACAAAGAACCGAAGATATTTAGGGGATGTTTGGGGATGATCCGGACCCATTGGTAATGACAAAGCGGGTCGGGTTCGGGACAACTTTCGGACGCGTGCGAGGGAAGGGTAAAATGTAGAGATGGTCAAACGGTCAGACAAGAGGGAATCGAAAACCCGGTTGGACTCGGATCGGTCAACGAAGGCAAGGGGGAACGCGGCAACTACGAACGGATGCAAGCTTTATGAAAACATGCAGATGCAATGCGCATGATGCTATGAGATGAGATGCATGACATGAACAAAATGCAAAACGAAAGACAAAATCCAACCACGAAGGAAATTATCATATCACATAGCCGGAAAATGGCAAGAGTTGGAGTTACAAATAGGGAAAGTTACATCCGGGGCGTTACAACCTTTGATGACTGTCTGGTGAGTTTTGGATTTGTGGGGATTTAAAAACCGAGATTCCAAATGTTTGAGGACAAGCGAGGACGCCAGTACGGTTGTAATTCATTCCCATTCCTGGCATAGGACCTAAACATGCACCCAAGGACACATGTATAATTTTTCTAGCCATTTTGGTGAACTGGAGCATGTATTTGTAGTTCAGATTTGAATTATGGACATTAAATGCCTAGGATACTCAATTAGTGTATAAAAAGGCCAAACGAACCCTGAATAAGTTTGAATTTCAGCGCGGATATCTTGTTGTTCCATGTTGCCCGTAGAAGAAAATACAAGGCAAAAAGAGGCAGTGATTACGTTTCGCCCACAAGGGGAACACGTTTCCCTATCGGAACCACGAGACTTCTTTGAGAGAAGCTCCGGTTTGTAAGAGGTTTGTAATGAAGCTTGGTCCAAATTGGACAATGTTTTTACCACGACATATATGTGCCATGACGTGACACCATGCCATTTTTGATGACTTTTTGGTGAGTTTAGGATTTATGGGGATTTAAAAACCGAGATTCCAAATGTTTGAGGACGAGCCAGGATGCGAGTACAGTTGTAATTCGTTCCCATTCCTGGCATGGGACCTTAACATGCACCAAAGGACACATGTATAAATTTTCTAGCCATTTTGGTGAACTGCAGCATGTATTTGAAGTTCATATTTGAATTATGGACATTAAATGCCTAGGAAACGCAATTAGTGTATAAAAAGGCCGAACGAACCCTAAATAAGTGTAAATTTCAGCACGGATATCATGTCGTTCCATGTTGCCCATAGAAGAAAATACAAGGCGAAAAGAGGCAGTGATTACGTTTCGCCCACAAGTGGGACACGTTTCCCTATCGGAACCACAAGGCTTCTTTGATAGAAGCTCCGGTTTGTAAGAGGCTTGTAATAAAGCTTGCCCCCAAATGGACGAAAAAAATTCCTCGACATATATGTGCCATGTCGTGACACCATGCCAGGTTTCACGATTTTCGGGTGAGTTTTGGATTTATGGGGATTTAAAAACCAAGATTCTTCTCACGAAATGTTTTCAAATAGCACACGGTTCACTCATGAAAGCCGTGTGCCTACCAAACCATGGCCGATGCCCCCCTGCTGCGGGCGCGATCTGAGTCGTGCGTTCTGGTTGGCCAGAACCCAAACCCCACGGATCGAATGGCAACCCTCATCCCTTTCGATATCACATGCAGTACATGGGTAAGCACTGTGCGCATGCGTCGTGCTAGCTCACGCTTCCTTCTCTACTACGTTTTCTAAACAGGTTACCGTTTCTCGCCACACCTCTCATCCGTTTCCCGCCTCTTCTCCCATCGTTTTCCCGCTACCAGTGTCAGTGCTCATTGAAGGCTAGTGGCGATACACCGGCCATGTAAATATCCCACACAGTTTCTAAAAGCACAAATGTGTGTGATAGGAGGGAGTAGGTCCCATAGGGTGACCAGCGTGAAATGCCTTAATGGCAAGGAGACAATTCCTATCAGCAAGGGGCGGCTTCCCATCCGCTAGCCTAGTCGAATGGAACACAGAAGTTAAGCGTGCTCGAGCTGGAGTAGTCCAGGGATGGGTGACCCGATGGGAAGTTGCATATTTCAAGCTTCATTTAAATGCCATGACATGGTCATTATAGAGATATAATATATCTCTATAGTGACCTATCATGGCAATTATATAAACCTTGGGATCCTTGTTTTGCTAATTTGTAGACTATGTTTTTATGGGTTTTTGCTCTAAAAAATAAAAGAATGATTGACTCGACCTGTCATGGCAATTATATAAACCTACTATGTTTTTATGGGTTATTTTTTGCTCTAAAAAATTAAAGAATGATTGACTTGACCTGTCATGGCGATTATATAAACCTTTTTCAGGTCACATGCAGGGTATAGGGGGCAGGGTGTTCTTATCGAGCATGTCTCCTGACGGCGTTCTGGGAACGGGGGTACCCAGACTTGCCTGCCTGCGGCCCATGACATGGGTCCATCGACAGCCTGGTACGACCCAGCTTAGCATCAACAACTCAAGACCCTAGCGAGGGGCCAAGCCTCACGAGGCGGACGACACCAAGACCTCCACGAGGGACGGCCTCCCCAGGCTGGCTCCCGAGGAGCGGAGATCTCTATGCAAAGCTCACCTCGTGAGGTCCAGATGACGTGAGCCATGACGGCCAAGGGCAGGCGGGTGCCAGCGGGCGCAGTGTACCAGTTTCCTCTTTGGTGCTAAGGAGGCAAGTGCAGGCGCGGAGTCCCGAGGAATTAGGCAAAGGTTTCCATTCCGGTGCAACAAGTGTCGGGACCCCGATCCTAAGTCACACCGATCTAGCATGTCACACATCATATCACTTTGCGGCCTCACACACGGTATTCCCACGGGTGCCACCTTACCTGGCCCGGGACCGTTTGCGCCTTTTGGCTCACGTATATGATAGTGTCGCTAGCATCCATATGACAAAGAACCCAGGCCGACATGACTAGTCGTAAACCCAAAGTGGCACTAACTTACAGGGACAGGCATACATGACCCAGCAACGAACTTGTCGGTCATCAGCGAGTGAATCCGGGCTGTAGCAGCTGGGCTAACAGGACTCCGGAGAATCCGGGCTGTAGCAGGCTAACAGGACTCCGGTAGACACCGCGTGACATTTTCCCGAAGGGACAGACACAGGAACGAAGAAGGACACATGCCGGTCAGCCTAAGTGTTCCGGAGTAGTAGCAACTGGGCTAACAGGACTCCGGGAATCCGTCCTGTAGCAGACTACCATGGCTCAGTGGAAGCACTAGGAGACATTTCCCGGTAAGAGAGGCTACCAAGGATAAACAACTAGGTTGTCGGATCCCACACATAACAATACACATTACACGTACGCATAACATGCAAGTATGTGCTGTACAACATGGCATCACAACATAACTCGACAACTCAAATAGATAAAGGCCCAGAAGAGCCACATAGCAGTTAATACAAACAGGGGTCTCATGACCCATCATTCAGTGCATACAAGCAACGGAAGCATTACATGTCTGAGTACAGACAACTACAAAAGAAAAAGGCTAAGAAGCCTGACTATCTACAAGACCCTCCCAAGGGTACAAGATCGTAGCTGAGGTAACAAGCTACTCGTCGAAGTCCAAGTGGAACTACTAGTGAGACAGATGTCTCATCTGCAAAACATAAATTAAGGAAACGTGAGTACAAAGGTACTCAGCAAGACTTACATCAGATCCTATCATACATGCATTAGTATCAAGGAGGCAATGTGGGGTTCAGTTGCAGCAAGCCAGCTTTGACTCAGTGGCTAACCTATTCTACAACTACGAGTAACTTCTTTGAGGTAAGAAAGCGCACACGAGTCCACTAATCACCATCTCAATACACCACTATGGATCCATTCCCGTCTCCCTACGAGAAGGCCGTCCATAGCACTCACACTTGTCTTGAGCATTTTAGAGTTTCCACTTTAAGTTGTCTATGTACCACGTAAGCATCCAAGAAGTCCATAACCGAGGACACGGCTATTCGAATAGATCATGATAACCCTGCAGGGGTGTACTTCTTCACACACGCTCTCACCACTTATCACCATGTACACGTCATGTATCTCGGCAACCTTCAAGCGGAAGGCTGGCGAGGGTGTCGGCCACGACCTGACTAACCACACAAGACTCTAGTCCAGGTTTATCGCCTATTCGGGTTCCATCCGCAGGGAGTCCGGCCGAGGTTTCCACTACGGCCCCAAATGATGTGTGCAGGGTTCCCAAGCCCACCATCCGGGGGCCACTCGGTACACCGGGCCACGTGTGCCTAGTCTGTCCCAAGCCCACCCTGCCGGGTGCCACTCGGTAGAAAAATAGCACTACCTACAAACACCATAAACTAGTTGCAACTCCTGGACAGAGATCAAGTTGGTTAATAAGTCGAGAGGGGCCGAGTTACCAGAACCCAATGTGTGGTAGTAGCTAGTCATTGGACAACATACACAGAACTCAGTGCTTAAGGACGGTTCCAGTGAGACAACCCACCATGTACTCCTACATGGCCTCTCACCACTACCTTTACCAAATCGTGTTCACACCCCCCCCCCCCCCCCACCATGTACTCCTACATGGCCTCTCACCGCTACCTTTACCAAATCGTGTTCATACACTTATCTCTCAGCACCAGAACATATCGTAACACTCCAATTCATTCCCAATGAATCAGACCTGACACAACTCTAAGCAATAGCTGGCATGGCATGGTAGGAACACAGCATGGCTCAATCAACTCCTACACATGCTAGTGGGTTTCAACTATTTACTGTGGCAATGACAGATCATGCAGAGGAATGGGTTCAACTACCGCAGCATAAAGTAGCAGTTGAATCGTTGTTTTCCTAATGCAATAAAAGAGAGCAGGAGCGAGAGTAGGATTGTGTCGGAATGAACAAGGGGGGGTTTGCTTGCCTGGTAGATCAACAGAGGAGGCACTGCTTCACAGGCAGGTACTCTCGAGCACTCTTCGGAGCAGGACCTATCGAGAATGAACGGTGTCGACAATCAATACACAAGCATATGCAACAATATGATGCATGATCATGGCATGTAGATGTGATGTTGTTTGAGTTAATGCAACTAGCATTCAACTTGGAAGAGGTCCATTTGAACCAAAGGTTCAAAATGCAATTCTAAGTTAAGTCCCTTTAAATGCCATAAGTGTGTTTTCATATATACAGCATGTATAGGTTGGTTTGTCATGCATGAAAATGGTACAGATGGATAGATTGAATTTTTCTGATAATTTTTCATATATAACTTATTTCAATCTGAGTTATGGTTGAATTTCTATGAATTTTAGAAGTTTTGGCTATTTTCTGGAATTTCCTGATTTAATTTAAATCCAAAAAATAAATAACTGCATCAGCATTGCGTCATGCTTGCGTCAGCAAGTCAACAGCGCTGACTGGGTCAAACCTGACGTGTGGGATCCACACGTCAGTGACACAGTGTTAAACAGGGGGGGTTTACTAATCTAATTAAAAGATTAGGGCGCACTGGGCTCATATGTCAGTGTCAGGGGGATTAATCAGGCGGTGATTAGCGCTAAGCTAATCACCTGCCAGGCCGGACCCACGTGGCAGGGCTCAGACGACGGGGCTCGTCGCCGGCGACCACTGGCCACGGCGGAGTCCCCGCTGGAAGCCACGGGAGCGGCGGCTGGGCCACCAGGAGGTTGCCCGCGCTCCCGCGCATCCAGGGGAGCCAGCGAGAGGCTACGGGGGCGGCGGAGCTCGCGGCGGCGGCCGGAGTTCGGCCTCAGGAGGGATCGTGGCTGCAGCTTGCAAAAGACAAAAGGGGAGAGGAGGATTCGAGGTGGGAGCTCACGGGGAGTCCAGCAGAGGAAACAGCGGCTCGGGGGAGGCTCTGCAGGCGACGGCCGGGTGCCACTTGGTAGACTACTAACACTACCTACAAACACCAGAAACTAATTGCAACTCCTGGACAGAGATCAAGTTGGTTAATAAGTCGAGAGGGGTCGAGT
>JAAAWM010011371.1:0-75853 GCA_036873465.1 Thinopyrum obtusiflorum | reverse complement strand
ATAAGGAAATAAATAATAACTTTATTATTGCCTCTAGGGCATATTTCCTTCACCCACGAGGCAGGGGGCGCGCCCAGGGGGGCAGGCGCGCCTCCCACCCTCGTGGACAGGGTGTGGGCCCCCTGGCCTTGATTCCTTCGCCAGTATTTTTCTTTATTTCCAAAAATAATCTTCGTGAAGTTTCAGGTCGTTCCGAGAACTTTTATTTCTGCACAAAGATAACACCATGGCAATTCTGCTGAAAACAATGTCAGTCCGGGTTAGTTTCATTCAAATCATGCAAGTTAGAGTCCGAAACAAGGGCAAAAGTGTTTGGAAAAGTAGATACGACGGAGACGTATCAACTCCTCCAAGCTTAAACCTTTGCTTGTCCTCAAGCAATTCAGTTGATAAACTGAAAGTGATAAAGAAAAACTTTTACAAACTCTGTTTGCTCTTGTTGTTGTAAATATGTAAAGCCAGCATTCAAGTTTTCAGCAAGGATTATGAACTAACCATATTCACAATAACATTTAGGTCTCATGTTTACTCATATCAATGGCATAATCAACTAGCGAGCAATAATAATAAATCTCGGATGACAACACTTTCTCAAAACAATCATGATATGATATAACAAGATGGTATCTCGCTAGCCCTTTATGAGACCGCAAAACATAAATGCAGAGCACCTTTAAAGATCAAGGACTGACTAGAGATTGTAATTCATGGTAAAAGAGATTCAATCATAGTCATACCCAATATAAATTAACAGTAATGAATGCAAATGACAGCGGTGCTCTCTAGCTGGTGCTTTTTAATAAGAGGGTGATGACTCAACATAAAAGTAAATAGATAGGCCCTTCGCAGAGGGAAGCAGGGATTTGTAGAGGTGCCAGAGCTCGATTTTGAAATAGAGATAAATAATATTTTGAGCGGTATACTTTCATTGTCAACATAACAACCAAGAGATGGCGATATCTTCCATGCTACACACATTATAGGCGGTTCCCAAACAGAATGGTAAAGTTTATACTCCCCCTCCACCAACAAGCATCAATCCATGGCTTGCTCGAAACAACGAGTGCCTCCAACTAACAAGAGTCTCGGGGGAGTTCTGTTTGCAATTATTTTGATTTGATTTGCATAAAGCATGGGACTGGGCATCCCAGTGACCAGCCATTTTCTCGTGAGTGAGGAGCGGAGTCCACTCCTCTTGAGAATAACCCGCCTAACATAGAAGATACGGACAGCCTGTAACATCCCAAATTTTTAATTTGAAATGTTATACATTAGATCATCATTGCATATCATATTTTATTGCATTTTGGTTCGATCCTAGAAATTCTACGCAACTCAAGGACCCACGCAGAGAGTTGGGGATTTCATTATTTTCATATTCGAGTTTTTCTCGAATTTTGAAAAGAGGATCGTTTGATTTTAATTATTTTCTCTTTGAATATTTATTTTATAAAAATAAAAGAGAGAGGATAAAATGACTTCCTCAAAATAAATAAATATCGTAGATTTAATATTAAAATCAAATAAGATTTTTATTCGGAGTTTTATCGCTATTTTATTTGAATTAGGAAAAATATGCGTAACATATAAACTCATAATATAACTGTCATCGTAACGTTAAGCGTGCGGACCCTACGGGTTCGAGAACTATGTAGACATGACCGAGACACCTCTCCGGTCAATAACCAATAGCGGAAGCTGGATGCTCATATTGGTTCCCACATATTCTACGAAGATCTTTATCGGTCAGACCGCATAACAACATGCGTTGTTCCCTTTGTCATCGGTATGTTACTTGCCCGAGATTCGATCGTCGGTATCTCGATACCTAGTTCAATCTCGTTACCGGCAAGTCTCTTTACTCATTCCGTAATCCATCATCCCGCAACTAACTCATTAGTCACAATGCTTGCAAGGCTTATAGTGATGTGTATTACTGAGTGGGCCCAGAGATACCTCTCAGACAATCGGAGTGACAAATCCTAATCTCGAAATACGCCAACCCAACAAATACCTTCGGAGACACCTGTAGAGCACCTTTATAATCACCCAGTTACGTTGTGGGGGGGGGGGGGGGGGGGGGGGGGGGGGGGGGGGGGGGGGGGGGGGGGGGGGGGGGGGGGGGGGGGGGGGGGGGGGGGGGGGGGGGGGGGGGGGGGGGGGGGGGGGGGGGGGGGGGGGGGGGGGGGGGGGGGGGGGGGGGGGGGGGGGGGGGGGGGGGGGGGGGGGGGGGGGGGGGGGGGGGGGGGGGGGGGGGGGGGGGGGGGGGGGGGGGGGGGGGGGGGGGGGGGGGGGGGGGGGGGGGGGGGGGGGGGGGGGGGGGGGGGGGGGGGGGGGGGGGGGGGGGGGGGGGGGGGGGGGGGGGGGGGGGGGGGGGGGGGGGGGGGGGGGGGGGGGGGGGGGGGGGGGGGGGGGATAAGGAAATAAATAATAACTTTATTATTGCCTCTAGGGCATATTTCCTTCACAAGGCTCTGCTAATTCTGCTGCTGATGCTTTATCAAGGAGACCACCTGATCCTTCTCAAATGTTTCTTATTTCTGGAGCTCAACCTTCTTGGTTGTCTGACATTGCTGGCAGTTATGTTGGTGATAGCTCAGGCCATCTTGCAGCAGTTAGCAGTAGCCCCTGGGTCTAAACCTAATTTTACTCTCATTAATGGTCTTCTGAGGTACAAGTCCTGCATCTGGTTAGGTCAAGACCCTGCTTTACATCTCAGGATATTTTCTGCTTTTCATGACAGTCCTCTGGGGGGTCACTCTGGTTTCCCTGTAACATATAAACGAATTCGCTCTCTGTTCAAGTGGTGTGGTATGAAGCAGTTTATTAAAACACAAGTGCAGTTTTGTTTGATTTGCCAGCAAGCAAAACCAGAGAGGGTGAATTACCCTGGCCTTTTATCTCCTCTGCCTGTTCCTAACAAAGCTTGGGATACTGTGACCATGGACTTTATTTCTGGTCTTCCTCCTTCCTCACATTATGACTGTATCTTGGTTGTTCTAGACAAGTTCTCTAAATATGGTCACTTCATTCCTCTCAAGCATCCCTTTAATGCTCAGAAAGTGGCAGAGGTTTTTGTAGATAATGTTTACAAGCTTCATGGAATGCCTAGGCTTATTGTGTCTGATCGAGATCCTATATTTACCAGCAACTTTTGGAGATTGCTCATTTCTAAAACTGGTGCAGAATTGAACATGAGTTCAGCATATCACCCTGAGACCGATGGGCAAACGGAACGCGTTAACCAACAAGTGGAATGCTATCTGAGGTGTTTCATAAGTGCACATCCTAATTAGTGGAGCAAGTGGCTTTCCCTCTGTGAGTTTTGGTATAACAGTAATTGGCATTCTGCTCTTGATAAGTCTCCTTTTGAAGTAATCTACGGGCATGCTCCTCGCTATTTTGGAATTTCTGAATCTGATACTCTTGCCCCAGTCGATTTGCAACAGTGGCTGGACTCTAGAAAGCTGGTTATGGACTCTGTCAGACAACACTTAGTGCGTGTACAACACCGCATGAAACAGCAGGCTGACAAACATCGCACAGAACGTGTCTTTGCTGAAGGAGAGATGGTCTTTCTCAAACTGCAACCATATGTTCAGTCGTCGGTGGTGGCCCGGGCGAATCACAAACTATCCTTCAAGTATTTTGGGCCTTTTCCTATCATTGAGAAGATTGGTGAGGTGGCTTACAGGCTCCAATTGCCGGAGGGGAGTAAGATACATCTAGTTTTCCACGTGTCACAGCTGAAGAAATTTGTTCCCCCATCGGTACCAATACAAACTCGTCTTCCTTCAGCTACGGCCTCTCTGCAAGTCCCAGTTCAGATACTTCAGCAGCGAGTTCGTCAGGTTGGCCACAAACTCGTGGCCCAGGGATTGATCTTTGTGGAGTGGTTGTTCTGCGAGTGAAGCAACGTGGGAGGATCTGGACTCTCTCAAACAGCAATTTCCAAGGGCTACGGCTTGGGGACAAGCCGCTTCTCAAGGAGGGGGGATGTTAGCGGCCCGACAACAGGCAGCAGCACTGTAGCTGTTCCGGCACGCGAAGAGAACGCTGAAGATTCAAAGACAGGAGATGGGCCTGGGACGAGCCGGCCCATGAGGCAAAGGACTCCGACGCGTTTCGGCGATCCAGCTTGGGCCCGTTAACTGTGTTAACGGTCACCTCCTTTAAATAGCCAGTAGTCTCCAATGTAATAGGGGGGAGGAACTGGACGGCGGCTTCGGCCGATGCTTGTACCTTTTGTAGATGTGTGGGTGGTTGGGCGGATCAGCTACGCAAACTCCTTCCTCTCTTTCGATTTGAAATGAAACCCTAGTTCGATTTCCGCCAGATCCAGTGAGGGTTGCTCACACTAGATAGATCACCGTTCCGGACAATCCAACACCAAGGAGGGATGAAAGATAACCTCACCTCTATCCAGACAGAAGAGGGGGGCACAAATCTCACAAGTTCCCTGATGAAGCAGTGTATGGCTGAGCTTCATTGCAGGGAGATGGAGAACAAAAACACGTTGCGGTATCATCCATTCAGTAGGCCGCCATCGCCATGAACAAACACTAATCACGCTGGACCGAGTGCCCAACGATTTACACCATCCACCGACTCGATTTCTCTAATGCTTCGAATCATGTAGTACAGTCCCAGTGCAGTACACGATTTGATTTTCCAAAAAAGAAAAACAGTACATGATTTGACATCTCTTCTAACCAATTCGTCACGAGAAGCAGATTGTTGTGTGACATAAGGCAAGAGGCAGATCTATCGTGTATAAAACTGTCATACATCCTGGCTCCCGGGACTCCAATGCGGCACGGTTTTCAGCCGCCGCCGTCTAAACGGACAACGGCTAACTGTACTCTATACTTGTATAGTTTGCTCACGCCGGATCATGTGCATGCGAGTACGTACGCACGTTTGACGATTGACACCCACCACCACCATTATCTGAGGCTACGGAGGTTGTTTTATCAATGGCGGAGTTGCATTGTTGCTGCAATACGTGACCATACCAACAGAAAATTGTATTTGCAATAAAGAAAAACCAAAGTGATGGCTACAACGAGCCTACCAGTGTTGTCAGGTAGTAGTAGGGGAAAAATGAACATTGAGACCAATGGTAAAAATACATCCAAAAAGGACACGTCTACTCAGGTTATTTTTTCTACTATATGGCAGGAATCCCATTGCATTTGGTCGATACAATGGCCACCACATGACATCTTCATACATTTAAACAGTTAGGGAGCAGATTTGCATCATGGACAGGCTCAGATTTCGAGCCAAAATATTTGTCAGCATTTGGATCATATTTAGCATCTCCTACCAGGATCGATGCCACTCGTTTACTGATGCCATGCTGCTCACTCACCTCAACTATGTGGCAGAGCAAGCTTTGCTACCCGTCTCTACAAGTGTTGCCCCACACCCAGAGTACATAACAACATAACAACCAACCTTAACCCCACACCCACCAGCTGTTCTTCGATTGACTGACGGGTTTTCCTCCATAAAAGCTGCAAACCACCTCCATTATGCCTGCTGAAAGCAGATCATGTTTCTTACTCTACCAGATAATTTACCAGCAGAAAAAATGTTTGGCAGTGAAAAAAAACCCGTTGAATTCTAGACAATTGTTTCCGATTACACAAGCGAGCATCATCATTATTTTTGCTCTGATTCGAGTTTAGCGTTGCCAGGTTGCCGTAAAAGAACAATCTTCTCCTTTAATCATATCATAAATGGAAAGTGTTCAATTGGGGGGGGGGGGGGGGGGGGGGGGGGGGGGGGGGGGGGGGGGGGGGGGGGGGGGGGGGGGGGGGGGGGGGGGGGGGGGGGGGGGGGGGGGGGGGGGGGGGGGGGGGGGGGGGGGGGGGGGGGGGGGGGGGGGGGGGGGGGGGGGGGGGGGGGGGGGGGGGGGGGGGGGGGGGGGGGGGGGGGGGGGGGGGGGGGGGGGGGGGGGGGGGGGGGGGGGGGGGGGGGGGGGGGGGGGGGGGGGGGGGGGGGGGGGGGGGGGGGGGGGGGGGGGGGGGGGGGGGGGGGGGGGGGGGGGGGGGGGGGGGGGGGGGGGGGGGGGGGGGGGGGGGGGGGGGGGGGGGGGGGGGGGGGGGGGGGGGGGGGGGGGGGGGGGGGGGGGGGGGGGGGGGGGGGGGGGGGGGGGGGGGGGGGGGGGGGGGGGGGGGGGGGGGGGGGGGGGGGGGGGGGGGGGGGGGGGGGGGGGGGGGGGGGGGGGGGGGGGGGGGGGGGGGGGGGGGGGGGGGGGGGGGGGGGGGGGGGGGGGGGGGGGGGGGGGGGGGGGGGGGGGGGGGGGGGGGGGGGGGGGGGGGGGGGGGGGGGGGGGGGGGGGGGGGGGGGGGGGGGGGGGGGGGGGGGGGGGGGGGGGGGGGGGGGGGGGGGGGGGGGGGGGGGGGGGGGGGGGGGGGGGGGGGGGGGGGGGGGGGGGGGGGGGGGGGGGGGGGGGGGGGGGGGGGGGGGGGGGGGGGGGGGGGGGGGGGGGGGGGGGGGGGGGGGGGGGGGGGGGGGGGGGGGGGGGGGGGGGGGGGGGGGGGGGGGGGGGGGGGGCGTCGTGGGCCGTCGGATATTTACCCGGTCGTCTCCAACCGTCCGATATTTTCCCTATGAGCCGTGTCCCGCCCGGCCGTGCCACCGCACGTAATTCTCGTGCCCCGCCGAGGGCATTTTAGACATTTCGCGTACCCCTTTAAAAGCGAAGTAGCAGCCACTGGAAACCTAGCCGTTCCTGCCGCACTCGCGCGGTCGCGCCCCCTTCCCCCGTCCTCCCGCATTCCAGCCCCCACCTCGCCGCCGCCACCAACACCGGGCGATTCCGGCGAGTTCCGGCGGCCCTCGCCGGAGCGCAGCACACCCACGAGCTCCCCTCGTGACGGTGCTTCCTTTCCTCCGGCCAGATCCGCTCCTCACGGCCGCAAGCGCTCGCGCGCGACCCATCCCCGCTGCTAGGGCTTCGGCTGCCCCCAACTCTGGTGAGGTGAGCTCTCCTCTTCCCTCTCCTCTCCCCTTCTTTCTTATCTTCCCGCCCCACTCAATTTCTTCGATTCGGTGCAGCAGCCACCCTCCTCCATGGACGAGGACGACCACCACGGCCCGCACATGGTCGAGCTCACCGTCGTTTCCTCCGGTGCGGTGATGGGCCAACGACCTCCGCCTCCACGGCTCCTAGCTCGGGTAAGCATCCCCATCCCCATGACCGTTTCATTTTCCAGAGCCTCCTCCTCTTATCTTTTGTGTGTGTGTGCTCATGAAGCTTCTCTTCTCCATGGACGAATCTCAACTGGAAACAGCAAGCCATCTCAAGGGAGGGGATTCTCAAGTCACCCCACTTCCAATCCATGGATGCTATCCACAAGGACCAAGATGATGACGACCAGGAAGGAAGGAGCCCACGCCCGACCCCGACGACGGCGGTTTCATTTGTGTGTCGGCGTCGACCACAACCTCCCTCTCTGTAATATGGTTGTGCTTTATTTTAATCAAAAGAAGTTCATTCTCAACTCACTCTGCTTATATCATAATTCAGCACCGACTCTTTCAGTCTTTCCTGCCTCCTAGCATGCTTTTACTCTGCATCTGCTACGTGATAGTTATTGTTACTGTAAAATATGCTTGAAGCCAGTAACTGATTACACTTTTAGTCACATATTCTCAAGGACCTCCAAGAAGTTGAGGTTCTGAATAGGTTATTAGTATCTAACCCTGTTGATAGCAATTAGCTTTGTCCACTTACTGGGCTGTCTTTTTAGTGTTCTGAAGATATACTTGAGTTTTCTTTGTTATAGAATGCCTCCCAAAAATCTAATTTTCCTTGACATTGTTTTGTGTACTTTTTGTTGAACCCCTTGTTTTACCTCTAATTCTTTTTATCTCTGCAGTACATCACTAACCCAGTCAGTGGTTATGAATTTCGCTCTCTGAAGGACGTGCAACGTTATATTGAATCAGGAGACACAAGTAAATGCAATGTTAGGCTAAAGAAGAGAACTGCCCAGGATGCTTGTATTACACAGAATCAAGATTATGTGAGTTCCTCCTATTGTTTTCACTTTCTGTAGCTTGCATGTTTGTGTGGGCTGGAAATGTGTGAGAACAATGCAATCTACAGAAACAATTAGCTTCATCAATTGGAAGTTCTCATCGATTGGAAGTTGCAGGGGATTCAGTCTCTGACTATACTGATTAACTAACTGGTGTATCTCCTTGGCATGATGTGCATTAGCTTCATCAATTACAATGCCTTGCTAGAGCTTCTGCCCGTGTGTTTATTTCATACCACATTCAAAGTTAAATGTACCTGCGACGCCTCTTTTGGGACTGCTCGTGACGACCATTCTGTGTTATCCTGACATGGCTTGCTGTGCTGTTGCGTCCGTGCAGCTCTCTGTAGAAAAGACAGTAAAGTTTTCCACGCGTTGGACCCGATGGGAGCCCCGGCCAAACCACTCCACCGTAAGATTTATACCTTGCCGATTTTTGACACTAGATTTTGCTCTCTCATGAACTAAACACCGGTTCCTTCGTTCTACAGGCAGTTCAATACCTGTCGCAGATGATCCAGACGCTGTCGTTTCCAAAGAGAACTCCCAATGCGATCGTGAAGAAGCTGTCGTATATAACAGTTGATAAACATGACAAAAATTCTCCGCCGCTGTTTGGAGGACATTAAACCTGGGAGCAGAGGGAGGAAAGCTTTAAGTTGAATGCTACCATGAAGGTAATTGCTTCGTTTTGGTTAATTACCAGAGAGTGATAAATGTTGGAAAACCAATTATGTTTCCGTTTATGATAGGTGTTGGCCGACGAGCTCACGCCCAAAGCGCGATGAACCACATACATTTTATACCCCTATTTTCTTGGCAAAAATACATTTTACTTCCTCTAATTTTAAATAGGATATTCTTGGGAATGAGATGTAATTTTAGGAGAATTACTTTTCAGCATTTTATTTTATCCTGAAACTATTGATCTCTCTCTCCCTCTCTCTCTCTCTCTCTCTCTCTCTCTCTCCATCTACATATATCACACCAGCTGTTCCAGTTAGAGTAGTAGTGGCCACAAAATTTTACTGAAATAATCATGCTATTGATTCTGGAAGAAGCGTCTGCGATTCTAGGAGAAGTTTTAATTTCTCCCCAGAGATGAGCTTGATTATCCAAGAAGCTTTTCCTTTTGTAGAGATGATCGTACTTATGGAAACTCAGATGCCCTGCACCGCTGCCGGATCAAGGATGGAGTGAACTAAAACACTTCGCTGTTACAACTAGCCCTCCCTGTTCCATGAATCGACAGGTAAGTTCTATCATCTGTTTCTTATCTTTGTATTGCACACATACATATAGAGAGGAGTGTGTAGTGTTGTTGGTCAAGCTATGTATATGTACGTGCATCTTATATAGATATAGGCTTGTATGCTCGTTTTCAGGGTCCCATTTCTGATCCATAAGCTTCTATATTAGGCATACTTGTACAATTTTACAACGGTGGCACCATGTGAAATAATGAGCTGTGCATCAGCTGATCAACAACAACTTGCTCTGATTAAGTAGTAACCGATGTCAATATCCATTTCACCATCCAACAGACCTGTGATGGATCTTTGCTTCTTCTTTCAGCTGACCTGATCTGATTTTTTTGAGGGGCGAACGCAGCAACGTCGCATCGATATATTAAGATTGCAAATAGGATTTACATGGGGGGTTTTATTTGGGGGCTACAAAGAAGTTACAGAGAGTATTCAGAAGTTAAGGCCAGCTTACTGTTCTCAATCACTGGGAACTACAGACCCCCAACCTGCGACTTCTCATTCTCGAACCTCATCGGCGAACCTGATCCGACTTACTAACACGAAACTATATGTACCGGTGTAAAGTGCAAACGCTGTGCACACTCCTTTTTCTGTTCTTATTGGATATGCATTCATCTGCGTTAGAGTTAAAATTTCTCGCAAAGAACCCAAGTGGATTTACGCACAGTTGCACGGTTGCTGTTCTTGAGCTCCTTCCCCTCTTATGTTCATGTACCATTTAGTAGGACTGGCTAGGTTGCTGCAAAAATGTCTTGGGTTTCTTCTTGTGCAACAGATTCTTAGGTAGCTAGGTTCCAAAGGAGGACTTGTTGGGGGCTTTTTTGTTTTGTTGGTGCCTTGCCGTCAAGTAGATCCTTGGATTTAGCTAGGTTCTTTGTTTCACTTCTGGGTTGATGTCCATGCCCAGCCATAGGCCTCTTTATAAAGAGAAAACATGTTCTAGCCATTATCAATTTGTTTGCATATGTTGTAATATATTTCTCTTCAGCACAGTATTATTGTTGTTTATCACCCAGCCATAGGCCTCTTCTGGGTTGATGTCCATGCCCAGCCATAGGCCTCTTCAGTATTGTTGTTTATCACCTTTCTGAAATTTATGTTATGCAAACAGAACTTTTAAAATGTTACATTAAAAGACTGAGATTACTAAGCTTTCTTTTTGTATGTCTGAGCATAGATAATGTCGATACTACGTTGTGCTTTTAGTCCGTAATTTTTGTGTGTTGAAAGCAGTTATGGCCTCTAATTCTTGCTGGTCAGTCACAAAGCATTATTTTTGATTACTTTACAATTTTTCAGGAGTAATGGAATGCTAATTGGCTGGTGGCGGCATGTTTAACGCGCGGTGTGAAGTGCGCCATCCCGCCCTCCCTTCCATCCATCCTCCTTCCTCTCGCAGTCGTTCCTCCTGCCTGGGCTGATTTCATGGTCGTGTTGCAGTTGGTTCCGAATCTGACTGCACGCCTCGCGTCCGCGGTCCACCGTTTGCTCGGTTGCCGCCATGGGAAAGGTTCGTTCTTCCTTGCTTTCTTTGTACTTCCAATGCTCGTGCTGATGTGGGCCTATACATGAGAAATTGATTTGTCTCTAAAAATACATGATGTTCTACCATTCACTTTCTCTATTGATGTGGTTGAGCAATTGATTTTCTCTAAAAAGTACATGTTGTTCTTCCATTCGCTTTTCGGCCTGATTCTAAGTATCATGTGTAGGAGTGTTTGACCAATAGGTAGAATTTAACAAGTAAATTGAAATTGTTGGGTCTGCAGCTGCTGCTCCTTTGGATTGGTTGGGTCTGCACCTGTTGCTGTTTTGGATTGGCTGGGTCTGCAGCTGCTGCTCCTTTGGATTGACCTCTATTTGGTTTATGCATTCCATTTTTCTAGGTGGATCAGTATGACTAGCTAGAATTCATATAGAACCATATGTGTATTTTCTTATATCTTGTATAAATCTTCCATATGCTTGATTCAAGATTCAGTATGCACCGTGAATAAGGTAGAGGACAAAATGCATTCAGCTACTTTTAGTTCTCTGCTCTAGCATCAGCAGGGTTGGACATATAGGCCATTGGATAGTTTATAGCTTTGTCATTAGATATTATTTTGCTATTCTGCCTCCTCATTTTAAGCTGCTATGAATCCAGGGTTCTTCTTTTTTGTTTACATTGTAAGCTCTTTTTCCATAAGTTGATTATGATTTTTATACATGTAAGTGTAAGTTAATCACACTTAGTAGGATGGCTTTATATTTCTTCTCAGGTGGGGAATGCAGCGATTGGGGGGTCATCTCCCTCCTAAATAATTGTTTCTGATAAACAACGATGCCTTTCTTACACAGGTTGTTTGATGCGTTTGTGCTCGTCGGCGGGACGGTGCAAGGCGCAACTCCGACGCGGTTCCTCGCCGGTTGGACGGCGTTCAGGCGCAACCCCGGCGCGCACTGAGTATTGCCTCGGCTACAACCTCCCTCGGTGAACTCCATCTTCCTCCTGCTCCTCTACTTTGGCTACTGTATCCAGAAACATGAGATGGATCGAAACCTGAGCGTTCTCAGCGATTAGAGCATTCTGGCCGTCCGATCGTTTCCTTGATGCTGTTCTGGCCGTTGGATCTCGGGCTCGGTCGCTGTGGGCCGTCGGATATTTACCCGATCGTCTCCAACCGTCGGATATTTTTCCCTGTGAGCGGTGTCCCGCCCGGCCGTGCCACCACGCGTTATTTTGGTGCCCCCCGAGGGTATTCTCGTCATTTCGCTTTGTCTGTGGCGGTGGCGTTCGTGCTAGGGCGATGATGATTAACTGTGGCTGAAATAAGTGTGCCTTTGAGCAATCGAGGCACCTGTGGGTATCAAGTTGGATCCTCCCTGTTGTCTCTAGAATCCTTTTTGATCCTGTGATACCTATTGATCTGTCCTTGGATGGTCATTCTTGTTGATTGATAACCAGGGCAGCTCCATTGTATAAACAAATTGATCTGGTGATAAGAGATGATGGGGGTAGGTTATATGATCGAGGAAAGGCGAATCTGAGCCCACTATGCAATGAACATCAAACCCTTTTTATTTGTATTTAAAGGCGTTGCTTACTTATGCTCCAGTGTTTATAGCCGTCTTATGTAAAGATTTATTCTCTCTTATAACTTTATTGCATATAAGTTGTTCTTGATCTTTTATTGTTTGTTGTTGGTCCTTGATTTAGTCTGGTTAGGATTTCTTCTCTGTCTTATGTAAAGATTTCTTCTCTCTCATACCAATGTTTTGTCCATGTAGTAACAGATATATATTTCAAGCATGACATGAATAAACCTGAATGGTCTTTGAGATGAGATGCATGGTTGTACAATATTGGGTACTAAGTTAGAGATCGGCTGTCCCTATGAATGCAAACTATTGTTAGCTATAAATATGTTTGCCTCCTACAGTGTTTGGCCTAATTAGTTATTGGGTTGATTTTGGTAGTTCTACTTTTTTGCTGCCAACAATCTGCAAGTTAATGTTCAGGGTGTGCTTTGGCCTTGGGATTCTTTACTGTTTTTATTCTAGATGTGGTGGTCTTATTAGTCAGATCAACATTTCTTTTATCGGGCTTTACATGGCTAATATGCATATCCGGTAGAACAGAGTCTGCTCATGCATTCTTATGCTATTTTCACGTGTGTTTATCTGTCTTGTGTTCAGCTGGTTTCCCTTCAGTCAGTTCATTGCATGAAACAAGCACTATAGCTGACATGTAACTCGAGTGCCTGACATGTAACTTGAGTATTCAGTGCATATAGTTTGTGCCTTTGTGTATGCACATTTTTCTTTCTTTCTTAGAAAGCTGCTATTTTCATTTATTTGGAGAACACCTCTGAATTTTCATTGCACATGAAACGAGTCGCTGTCACTACCCAGCACATGAGTACTCAATGTGTGTATTTTGAGGTCTACGTCTTCAAAAGAAATTTGACTATTTATTATATGGGGAACTATAGTTAGTAGCGTGTAACTGGACTCCTATTTGGAGCAGTGGCATCGTTGATACTGGTCTCTGATTTATGATTTGATCCACCGCCCCTCCAGCCTGCCCCTCCAGTACCGCGGTTTTTTTTGCATGAGGTTTCTAGATAATTTGCAGTTCGGTCGGTGCCGTGGCGGAGGGTTGTCTTGTGGTTTGACCGGAGAGGGAGCACACCGGAGAAGCGATCTCGTCCCCATTGGTCAGGTACCCTTCATCTCGCTCTCGTTCGACCTCTCCAAGAAAGTTATATAGGTAGAGTAAGCTAATTGTGTTTTCCGGGTGCTGTATAGGAGACTACGGTTAAAGATTGTTCTCATTTATATTGATGTTGCTGATTATCAAATCAATGGCTGTTATCTAGAGTGCTTCTCCTTCAGATTTGATGTACTATGTCTTCCAGCTTATACTATATATGATTTCTTTCCATGGTTTTAACTAATTATGGATATGTATCTAATTATGTTATTTTGGCATCAACGAATTACTCACCTAGCATTTATTCTGCTATATGTAAACAATCATTGGTTCTTTCTTTTCTATCTAAACTGAGAAATAACTCTAATCAGTTGTTTTTTTATTTACTGTCTAAGTATCATTCTTACCTAAAACTTGTGCCAAAACTGTTTTTTCTTTCATATGTGCCATAGATTATCCAACCCCCTCTGCTTCTGTACAATTTTGTCGACTTATCTGGCATTTTCTCGGCCGTGTGGAACCAGCACATCTACCTGCGAATCTCCAGGCTATGGTACCAGCGGGGTGGCTTCGATGATGGCCCTGTCAAGAGTATACATATGGTCATGACCGACGAAAAGGTGAGTGGTTATTTTGTTTTCTGTTTTCCTTTTAACAAAGCATACACTGTTTACACGAGGGGCGGCTGGCTCTTCTATACATTGTTGTCTCCTTAGGAGATCCAAGAGCTTCTCTTGGTTGTGTATAATCTAAATAGGCTAAATTGTAGCTTTTTAATGCTGATGACTGTATCTTTTGACATTGCTCTCTAGGGTTATATGCTTCTTGCTGGTTGTTTAACATATTCTGCATGTGTGCTCTTCTATAGGGAAATCATGCCAACGAGACGGTGCCTAATGAGGTCATAGACATGTTTGTGGACACTTTGAATGAGAGAAATTTATACAAGCGTGCCAGGATCTATGTGAGGCAGTGGAAGGCAAGTATACGTTATGGTTCACTAGATCAACAATTGTCCATCACCTTGAGGGTGTTCCATTTGGTCATGTCTGTTAACATGCTTAGTTGCTTCTTCTTTATTATGTTTCTGCTCCAATAACTTTCTCATATTATATCACTTTTGTTATTAACCATCGTATCGAATGGCTGCGCTTTTGATTTCGAGGTTCCTGTCGAGTGACTTTTTTTTTAATCTAATGAACGAGCTGAGATCGATTATGCCTTATAGTTTCATGCTGGTACTGAGTGGTATTATGTCTCACTTCTATCACGTTTGAATGTTTCTCTTTCGCTGTATTGTTACCATATATGAATACATATACTGCTACTGGCTAAGCTTTCCCTACTTGACCAAAAACGTTTGGACCGGCACCCTCGCGCCAAGGCGCGATCCCGATCTAGTAGCATATGACAAAGAGCACGTAGCAGCACCACTGCCCAAGGCAAACAATATGTAGTGTTTTGCATCAATCAAGGTCGAAGACTCTCGAGCCAAGGACGACTTCACACAGGCTCTTAAGGATGGCAAGACCTAGAAGCTCTCCTACGGCCACAGCCACAACGAGACCACCTTTGAGATCTCATCACACATGCACCAAATGAGCAACATATTTGTGATAGGCATCTTTTGAAGTTCATCGTGTGAACTCGCCGGCTTTTTAAACTCGGCGGTCAAAGATCCTAGCTGTGGGGTAATATCCCTATGCCACCCATACCCATATCTGTTGCTAGCTTGCTTGAAGCAAAAGGAAAAAAAATGTAGGTGCTCAAGCGCCCCGATGCTCAAGTCCATCCCTTCTTGCACGCTTTGCTCATCTTGAGATATGACTTGCATATATATTACCCTTTGCGGGCTTGTTGGGACATGAGTTTCTCGTCTTGTGCACCAACCCCAAACACCACAATTAATCATCCCATGCCAGCTTGTCACCTACTTCTCGTACCCCAAAGTACTCCTAACATAAAAACCTCGATCCAAATTCATGATTTTTTTGGGGTAAAATTGACATATAGCACATACTAATCATGTTACAAGGATCAAATCCAAATTTGTAACACAAAACTAGAAACAAAAAGGAAAGAAAAATCTAATTTGGAATAGTAGCTTTTCCAATTTGGTCCATAAATCTGGAGCATGGACAATAGTATTAATTTTGGATTTTTTGTTTCTCGAACAATTAATAGAGCTTGGACTTGAAATCTATTGTAGTATTGTGTTGTGTTTTTTTCCAGATTTTTTAGAACTTTTAAATGGACCAAAATATACTCCAGACCTTCGACATTATGCCTTCGAATTCTGGAACGCAACATGGACTGAGCCAGGACACTTTTCGTATCAAGCAGAGCCTGTCTGTGCTTGTGCCCAGCACCCGAACGGCTCGAGTTCTCTAAGAAAAACGTTGGAATCAAGTACTACTACTGTGCTGCACGATTTGATACTGCAACCTGTGGCAAAGTTTCCAGTTGCTGCCTAAACGGACAACTGCTAACTGTACTCTATGTTTTGATATGCCGAATCATGTGCATGTGACTACGTACGCACGTTTCACGATTGACACCCACCACCATATCATGTGCATGCAGTGGCGGAGGACGGGAAAAAATTAAGGTCGGGCGGACCTTGCACTAATAACAGTCGCGGCAACACGCCACCCAACACCGGCCACCAGCAATGCCGCTGCGTCGCTGCTGCTCACATGTCGCCGCTCGCCCACAACCAGTTTGTTAGTTAAATTTAAGTTCAATGCACTGGGAGTTGTGAGAAAACTACCGATCATGAAAATTTCAGTTCATCAGACATGCCCCTGCATAAGCTGGCTATACTTCATCCAAAACCCCTGCATCGAAGCACCGGTTCTAATATCTCCTCGTGGCCTCATTTAATGACATTACCAAGCTGTGATACATCATAAGAAAATTAGGAAGCATGAATGAAATTTTACCAAGCGACGAGACAGCCGGCGCGGCTGTGAACGGAGGTAGCAGCACGCTCGCGAAGGATGGCAGGGGACGGGACAAGACCAGGGAATGCGGAGGCCAGGACGGCGACCGGCGGCGGCACATGAGCAACCGATTAGGGAGGCAGCCGGCGACGCTTGCGTTGGAGGATTGGAGCGCCTCGTGCGTTTGTGCAGAGGAGTTAAGTCGTGCGTTGGGCTGTGCTGGACTGAACCCAAGCCCCACACGACCATGCCCTCCCTTTTCTTTTCTGCTATGCTGCAGTGTAGTACTTCGAAGGCGTGTGTACACAGCGAGGCATTGTACCTGTATATGAAATCTTGTGCTAAATCAAGGTAGGGCGGGCGCCTGACCTCGCCCTACCGGGTCCTCCGCCTGTGAGTGCATGTGACTACGTACGCACGTTTCACGATTGACACCCACCACCATTAGTCTGAGGCTACGGAGGTGTACTATATTAATGTCAGATTTGGATGGTTGCTGCATGCCCGTGCCAACAGAAAAAACGTATTTGCAATAAAGGAAATGAAAACGATGGCTACAATCAGCCCATCAATTATTCAAGTGGGCACCATTATTATACTTATTTGTTAAAAAATGATTTAGTGTCGTCGGGTTGCAGGAAAATAAATTGAACACTAAGACCAATGATAAATGATTGACACCTACCACGCATAAAAACTAGCGACGATAGACAAAAGCTTACGCAGGCTATGGCAGGAATCTCATTGCGTTTGGTTTATACTACAATGGCCACTACAGGACATCTTCACATTTCAAAACCATTGCACAGCAGATTTGCATAATGGGCAGGCTCCAACTTCGAGCGAAATATTTTGTAACCATTTGGATCGTATTTAGCATCCACTACTAGCAGGATTGATACCACCTGTTTACCGTAGAGTACTTACTGAAAGCTGAATTAAATGGTCGCGGAGTAGCCGGCTCACTCACCTCATCTACGTGGCAGAGCAAGCTTTGTTAGCAGGGTCTCTAGAAGCGTCTCCCTCACTCAGTGTCCCAGATAAGTGTATCCCAGCACAGCAGCCACCAGCTGTTTTTTGGTTGACGGTTTTCCTCCATAAAAGCTGCAAGCCACCACCCCACTGTGCCTGCTGAAAGCAGATCATCTTTCTTACTCTACAAATAGAGCACAACAGCTGAGGGTTAGTTAGCATACTGAAAACGGCATGGCAGATATAGTGTAAGGCTGCAAGGTCTAATGTTAGTGGCAGAACTAGATAATTTACCAGCAGAAAATTTGTTTGCAATGAAAAAAGGGCAGTGTTAGGCGCCGGTGCGCCGGCCCAGTTTTTCCGCCGGTCGAGCCCCAACCGTTCGATCTGACTTAAAAAAGCCGTCCGATCTGGCATCTCCTCCCTCCCTGAGTCGTCTTCAACCTTTGGCGTGCGCGCTTCCGCCCCTCTGCCCCACGCACCTCCGCCCCTCTGCCCATGCGCCTCCACCTCTGTGCGCAGCTCCGCGAGGGCGCCGCTCGCCGGCCGCCGACCGCTCGCCGCTCGCACCCGACACCCCACGACCCCTCTACGGCTCGCACCCGGCGCCTCACAACCCCCCTCGTGCAGCTCCCCTTCAACCTGATTGCAACTCCGTCGTAGATCGGTTGCAACTCCTGCCATTGACGCTCCATGGATGTAGCACCGCCGCCGCCGCCGCCGCCCGTCGTCAACGCTCGCTGCCGGAATTGCGCGGTCAACGACCACCAGTAAAAAAAACAACATTGAACGGATGTAGCAAAAAATATTGCCTATAGTCGCAAAACACATCACCGGTCGTAACAAAAAAATGACAGACGGTTGCAGCAAAATCGACCACCGGTTATAGCTTTTGTGTTTGCCGGTTCCAGCAAAAACAGCTTCTGTTTCCAGCTCGGGGCTTCTCTGGTAATACAACGGTTGTAGCACAACACAGTCACCGTGTCACAACCCGTGTGACTGCATGTACGGGAAGGAGCCACCTGAGAGGGCAGGGCCTGTTGGGCGTTGTGTGAGAGTCCAGCAGCAGGGAAGAGGCCCAAGAGCTACAGCACTGGACTCCAGCTACTTAAGCCGAGGGAAGCGGCTGTATCCAGCATCGATGATGAATGTAGTGGCCGAGTGCCTCTTCCTCCTCCTCTGCTTTCCCCTCTGTTCTCCTACCTGTGTCCCTGTTTTCCTCCCGAGACGGCGCCGCCGAGCTCGATCCGCCGTGCGTGACGCCGGCAGCTATCTAGGTACCTAGCATATGGTATTCAGAGCCTTCGATCCAGCGGATCGTTCCCAGTTTCAGCCCAAATTTTTTTTTCCCACCTACACCACTGCTCACCACCTGTTCGACGCTTTGCCCACACCAAAAAATGAATCCCCTCGATTCGGCGCCAAGCTCCGACGAGCTCATGTCCATGGAGAGTCTCAAGGCTCTAGTGGCTGCCAACGGTGCACGCATCGCGTGCCTGTGGGCCAAGCTCGGTGTCAAGGTCGACGCACCGCGGGAATCGACACCACCACCGACGATCGCCCCGATCTGTGTCCAGGGTGCCGTATCGGCTTCACCAGTGCTCGTGGAGACCTCGTCCACCCCAGCGCTGCAGCCACGCATCGTTCCCGAGCCTAAGCCGTCGACACCCACCAAGTGTTTGATGGAATGTCGGGACGAACAGGACAACGAGACCTGTCAGGTAACGCCTACTCTCTTGCGGGATTTCTCCTCCCCTGCCAGTGTGTCATTCCTAAGCGAGAGTATGTACCTACTGCCGCCACCCATGAGGATGGAAAATCAACAGCAGCCGTGGCTGCCACCTACTCACATGAAGGTCACTGAGGATAACCAAGAACGTCCAGTGCCATGGCCATCTTTTGTAGGTCGTCCATGTCAGATTGTACAGGATGCAAAGGCAAAGCTGGAAACTGAGGTTGGTCCCCTTGATGGTATGTCTTCTAAGATGGCCCGGGGCATTGTGGGCCGACTGCCTGTTGCTGCCGATGTGCAGAAACTTTGCTCTCTGGCAATGGAGAAGGCTGATGACTGGCTGCAGTCAAACTCTCAAGCAGAAACTAAACAAATTGATACACTTCCTACTGCCTGCAGGTTTAGATTTGAAGATATTACAGCTTCATCATTAGTGATTGTTCTGAAAGAAATTGCTTCCTCGCAGTATCATGCTATCACAGGCTACAAGCTTTGGTACTAGAATAGCAGAGAACCGCCTTCCACTGCGGAGCCTGTTATTTTTCCCAAAGACCAAAGAAGGATACTGATTTTGAATCTGCAGCCCTGCACAAAGTATGCCTTTCGGATCATTTCATTTGCTGACGACGGTGACAAGGACAGCCGTTGTATTGAAGCCAATGGTGATTCTCGATGCTATGTATCTACATTGGACTCGTCCTCCGACCCAGTACCAGCGTCGTTTTCGCCACCACCAATCGGGGCGCCCCCTGCCTTGGCGCCAAGGACCAGGAGGATGACAGCTGAAGTACTAAGTATGCATTCTGATCCTGGAGGTTCAAGGTACACATGTTGGGTACTGAATAAGCTGCTTGATGTAAATATTTGGAAGGAGGGAAATCCCAGAGTTCTTGCACTTGAGCTCTACATTCAGTGGGATCCAGGAATCATGCAAAATAATCTTGTGGTCAACTTAGAATCCCTTATGTGGCCAAGCAAGTATGCATGCCCACATGGTGCGGAAGTTCTCAAATCTCCAGCAAGTTCTAATGGATATATTGTAGAATACTTGTCTGATAGTAGTGAAACTGAATTTGCTGCTGTGCACACTTCTGTCAGTTCCACTACCTATGTCCATTCTCTAGTAAATTTGTCTCAGTCAATGCCATGGGACCCAGGAGTTGGTGCTCTATTTGCCATGGGCATCTTGCTAGTTGATCGCAAATTTTGGAGCACGAAAAGTAAACCGTGCAATGGTCTAGCAAGTTCTAATGGTCTAGCAAATTTTCGAGAACTGAAAGACATATTTCCTCTGGACAAGGGATTATATGCACCTTGGGATCCTGGTTCACATACATGTTTATGGATGACTAATGTATGGCAGCAAGTGAGGGGTAGCTCTCTGAATTTCAGAAATCTAGTGCTCTCTTTCGGACACATCCTCACCCTTGCAGTGCCCATGGGCAGGATATTTTCTAAGACCTTCTTACAAATCAGTGATCATCACTATCTGCATTTGAAGGAACTGTGTGAGCATTTTAATATCTCTGCAGATCAACAACTCTTTCTGAGTACTGCTGCTCCTACTGATCGCCTGGAATCTTATCTTCAATATCTTGCTGAAATGGGAGAGCAGAATGTTGCAAGGAATTCCAAGATTCTATCTTCAAGCAAGCAAAATATCTCTTCCAGCAAAGGAGAGGACAAATATGAACTTTACAATGCTGCAGATGGCATAGATTTTATGAATGCTCTTGCTAATGAGGACTACATACAAATGACAGATCCATTAAGCTCAGACGCCTCTGCATCAACTTCCGAATTTTTAAGTACATGGCCTGGAGAGTACTTTGACTCCGATGCATTGCTGAGAGAGTGGATACAAAGCAGCTCTACCTTGGGGACAAGCTGTTCCTCAACGGAGGGGGAATGTCACAACCCGTGTGACTGCATGTACGGGAAGGAGCCACCTGAGAGGGCAGGGCCTGTTGGGCGTTGTGTGAGAGTCCAGCAGCAGGGAAGAGGCCCAAGAGCTACAGCACTGGACTCCAGCTACTTAAGCCGAGGGAAGCGGCTGTATCCAGCATCGATGATGAATGTAGTGGCCGAGTGCCTCTTCCTCCTCCTCTGCTTTCCCCTCTGTTCTCCTACCTGTGTCCCTGTTTTCCTCCCGAGACGGCGCCGCCGAGCTCGATCCGCCGTGCGTGACGCCGGCAGCTATCTAGGTACCTAACACACCGGGGTTCGGCAACCTCATTATAAAGGATGTAACAAAATGATAGTGCGGTAGTAGCAAAAAACCAAAACCTTTGTAGCAAAAAGTGGTACAGAATGATTCCAGCAAAAGAACATGGCAGCAAAATACGAAGACGGTGGTATCAAATTAGTACACTGGTTCCAGCAAAAACAAAAATGGGAGCAAAATCTGGGGGTGGTTCCAACAAAACCCGAAGACACTAGTAGCAAAATTTAGAGATGGTTCCAGCAAAAAAAAGGCATGGTTCCAGCAAAAAGAACTCGAGTTGTGCCATGGTCGGAGACCTGCGGCGCTCCCATGGTCAGAGACATGTGGCGGCCACTGCCACGCCGCACCGATTGCACGGTTGCAGCTCGCCGTCGTCAGACGCCAATGGATGCAGCTCCACCAACAGGTGGTTGTGGCACCACCAGCGACTGGTGGTAGCATCTCCGGCGAGGTGGCTGCAGCTCTGACGCCCCAACGGTTGCAGCACCTTCGCGCCCAAATCCGCCGGCGGCCGCCTCGCTTGCAGCATCAGCCACACCAATCGCTCGTCGCCTCCGCCGTCTTTCACAGAGAAGAGCAAGTGCTAGGCTGGAGGTGGAAGAAAAAGTGCTACGGCGATGTGTGGCCAGAGGAACGAGGGGAAAAGGAAGAGATAAGGTTCAGGGAAAAAGCGGTTCATGCGGGCCCACAATAACACGCGTCTCGTGCGGGGTCGTTTTTTGTGTGGACGTGTGAAGCCAGCGTGTCACGCGCCGGCCGAACGGTTCCGCCGGTGCCCCGGCTCGAAACGTTTACCATGAAAAAAACGTTGAATTGCAGACAATTGTTTCCGATTAGACAAGCGAGCACCATCATTATTTTTGCTCTGAATCTAATTTAGCGTTGTCAGGTTGCAGTAAAAAGATGAGCAATCCAAAATTTATCGCTGGATTTGGATTATATAATTGCCGCCACGAAACAATGACATGATTTAAAACAGTCGCACACCAGGTCTGTATACTGGAAAGACTCTGATTTCGCCCAAATGTTTTGTTCTTATTCATCTATACTATGTGGAAATGATGGCACCAATCTACAACTAAACTAAACAGAGGTAGAGTAGTTGTTCCAGATATGCGGCGCATAGCAAATGACAAACAACACGTAGCACCACCGCTGCCCAGGGCACATGTAGAACAACAATATGCAGTGTCTTGCATCAATCAAGGTTGAAGACTCTTGAGCTAAGGACAACTTCACACAAGCTCTTAAGGATGGCACCACCTTGAACCTCTCCTATGGCCATAGCCACAATGAGGCCAGCTTTGAAATCTCATCACACATGCACCAAATCAGCAAACAATTTGTGATATGCATCTTTTGAAGTTTGTGGTGCGAACTCGCCGGCTCGTTAAATTCTGCAGTTAAAGATCATAGCTGTGGGGTGATGTCCCTAACTGTGGGTTGATGTCCCTATGCCACCCATACCCATATCTGTTGCTAGCTTGCTTGAAGCAAAAGGAAAAAAAAAAAAAGGTGCTCAAGCACCCCGATGCTTAGGTCCATCCCTTCTTGCATGCTTGCTTATCTTGAGATATGACTGGCATATATATTACCCTTTGCGGGCTTGTTGGGACATGAGTTTCTCTTCTTGTGCACCAACCCCAAACGCCACAATTAATCATCCCATGCCAGCTTGTCACCAACTTCTCCTACTCCAAAGTACTCCTAGCATAAAAACCTCGATCCAAATTCAAGAAAAGAATAGTTGGCAAAATTGACATATAACACATACTAATCATGTTACAAGGATCAAATCCAAATTTGTAACACATAATTAGAAACAAAAAAGAAAGACAAATCTAGTTTGGAATAGTAGCTTTTCCAATTTGGTCCATAAATTCGGAGCATGGACAATATATTAATTTTGGATTTTTCTTTTTTGTTTCTCAAACAATTAATGGAGCTTGGACTTGAAATCTGTTGGTAGTATTGTGTTGTGTTTTTCCCCAGAATTTTTAGCAACTTTTAAATGGATCAAAATATATGGGAGTACTCCATGTCAGCGAGTACGGGATACACCAGACATTCGACATTACGCCTTCGAATTCTGGAGCGCAACATGGATTGAGCCAGGACACTTTGCGTATCAAGCAGAGCCTGTTTGTGCTTGCGTCCAGCACCCGAACGGCTCGAGTTCTCTAAGAAAAACGTTGGAATCAAGTACTACTACTGTGCTGAACAATTTGATACTGCTCCCCGCGGCACAGTTTTAGCTGCCGCCTAAACGGACAACTGCTAACTGTACTCTATGGTTTGCTACGCTGAATCTGTGAATCATGTGCATGTGACTACGTACGTACGCACGTTTCACGATTGACACACACCACCATTAGTCTGAGGCTACGGAGGTGTACTATATTAATGTCAGATTTGGATGGCTGCTGCAAGCCCGTGCCAACAGAAAAAACGTATTTGCAATAAAGGAAATGAAAACGATGGCTACAACCAGCCTATCAATTATTCAAGTGGGCACCATTATTATATCACTTATTATATATACTTATTTGTTAAAAAATGATTTAGTGTCGTCGGGTTGCAGGAAAAGAAATTGAACACTGAGACCAATGGTAAATGATTGACACCTACCACGCGTAAAAACTGGTGACGATAGACAAAAGCTTACGCAGGGTATGGCAGGAATCTCATCGCATTTGGTTTATACTACAATGGCCACTACGGGACATCTTCATACTTCAAAACCACTGCACAGCAGATTTGCGTAAAGGTCAGGCTGCAACTTCGAGCGAAATATTTTGTTACCATTTGGATCTTATTTAGCCTCCACTAGCAGGATTGATGCCACCTGTTTACCGAAGAGTACTTACTGAACGCTGAATTAAACGGTCGCAGAGTAGCTGGCTCACCTCATCTATGTGGCAGAGCAAGGTCTCTAGAAGTGTTTCCCTCACTCAGTGTCCCAGATAAGTGGATCCCAGCACAGCAGCCACCAGCTGTGTTTTGGTTGACGGGTTTCCTCCATAAAAGCTGCAAGCCACCACCCCACTGTGCCTGATGAAAGCAGATCATGTTTCTTACTCTACAAATAGACCACAACACAGCTGAGGGTTAGCTACCATACTGAAAACGGCATGAAAGATGCAGTGGTCTAGTTTTAGTGGCAGAACTAGATAATTTACAAGCAGAATTTTTTTTTTGCAGTGAAAAGAAAGTTAAATTACAGACAACTGTTTCCGATTAGACAAGCAAGCACTACCATTATTTTTGTTCTGAATCTAATTTAGCATTGTCAGGTTGCAGTAAAAAGACGAGCAATCCAAAATATTTTCTTCTTATTCATACATACTATGTAGAATTGATAGCACCAATATACCAAAGAATATTTGGAACTGAACTAAACAGTCACAGAGTAGTTCCTTCAGATATGCAGTGCATAGTAAATCGGACAAAGCTACGCAGCTCCACTCACATTCTCTTTTTGATCTGGACCAAAACGCGCTTCGTGTCCTCCAGGGTTACTTGGCTCGGCGCCTGAATCGGCCTGGAATTCAGGATCCTGGAGAAGTGCTACATAGGAGTATCAGCCAACTTCGAGTCCCAGCAAAGCAGCTGCCCACTGTTCTTTGATTCACGTTTTCCTCCACTATCCGCAACCCCCTCCACTTGAAATTGGCATGTTGCCGCTAACCTGCCAATCTGCTAGGAATTAATTGCAAACACTAATGCCACCCATCTCACAGATGTCAAGCTACAGTGTCTAGCAAACACTAATGCCAGCCAATCCTCTGGGATAGTGGCGGCACTATGCGCTAGGAGTGGGAACTAGCGGTGTCAAAGCTACATACATACACATGCATATATTTAAATAAACTATGGTTAAATACAAGTGTATTGGTGCAACCAACCCAAATTTTGTGATGTCGCTTGACATCACAAACAACACGTAGAACCACCACTGCCCAGGGCACATGTAGAACAACAATATATAGTACTCCCTCTGTAAACTAATATAAGAGCGTTTAGATCAGTACTTTAGTGATCTAAACGCTCTTATATTAGTTTACGGAGGGAGTATTTTGCATTTTTTTGATCGAAAGGGGTTTCCCCCCGCCCCATTTTATTTAAAACGGAGCACAGCATACAGTGACAGTTAACAGCTCTCAGGCTGAGCCAAAGTAGCAAAGCCAGACAAGTAGACTCCCAGATCGAACCATGTAGGGCTCAGGGAGAGAAGTTTTCGTAAAGTCCTAAAGGACCAGCAAGCGAAAAGGAGAAAACAGGCTAGCTATTACATTTTTCATCTCCGAGCCGTTCAGCCCGAGTGTGCCCTGAGCACAAAGCCACCCTGACCACTCCCTGCACCAGTCCGGGTCTTCATCTCCAAGCGATCCGCAGCAGCTCTCCTCTTTGCTCAATCAAGGTTGAAGACTCTCGAGCCAAGGACAACTTCACACGAGCTCTTAAGGATGGCAACACCTTGAAGCTCTCCTATGGTCGTAGCCACAATGAGACCACCTTTGAGATCTCATCACACATGCACCAAATCAGCAACCTATTTGTGAAATGCATCTTTTGAAGCTTGCCATGCAACCTCGCCGGCTCGTGACACTCCACGGTCAAAGATCATAGCTGTGGGGTGACGTCCCTATGCCACCCATACCCATATCTGTTGCTAGCTTGCTTGAAGCAAAAGGAAAAAAAATCTAGGTGCTCAAGTGCCTCGATGCTCAGGTCCATCCCTTCTTGCACGCTTGCTTATCTTGAGATATGGCTAGCATATATATTACCCTTTGCGGGCTTGTTGGGACACGAGTTTCTCTTCTTGTGCACCAACCCCAAACGCCACAATTAATCATCCCATGCCAGCTTGTCACCTACTTCTCCTACCTCAAAATTGGCTGGCCACGACATTGAGAATGTATCGTGTACTCTCGGACGTGGAGTACTCCTAGTATAAAAAACACATACTAATTTGTTACAAGGATCAAATCCAAATTTGTAGCACATAACTAGAAACAAAAAAGAAAGACAAATCTAGTTTGGAATAGTAGCTTTTCCAATTTGATCCATAAATCTGGAGCATGGACAATATTAATTTTGGAAATTTCTTTTTTGTTTCTCAAACAATTAATGAGCTTGGACTTGAAATATGTTGAAGTGTAGTGTTGTGTTTTGTTCCAGAATTTTTAGCAATTTTTAAACGGACCAAAATATATTGGAGTACTCCATTTCAGGGAGTACGGGATACCCAGACATTCGACATTATGCCGAACGCAACATGGATTGAGCCAGGACACTTTTGCGTATCAAGCAGAACGGCTCGAGTTCTCTTAGAAAAATGTTGGAATCAAGTACTACTACTGTGCTGCACGATATGATACTGCACCCTGCGGCACAGTTTTCTGCTGCCGCCTAAACGGACAACTGCTAACTGTACTCTATGGTTTGCTACGCCGAATCATGTGCATGTGACTACGTACGCACGTTTCAAGGTTGACACCCACCAGCATTAGTCTGAAGCTACGGAAGTGTACTCTATTAATGGCAGATTTGGATGGTTGTTGCATGCCCGTGCCAACAGAAAAATGTATTTGCAATAAAGAAAACAAAAACGATGGCTACAACGAGCATACAAATTATACAGGTGGGCACTGTCATTATATCTGTTAAAAAATGATTTAGTGTCATCGGGTTGCAGCAAAAAATAAAATAAACAGTGAGACCAATAGTAAAAGTACATCCAAGAGGACGCAGCCACCTACCGCGCGTAAAAACTGGTGATGATAGACAAAAGTTCACGTAGGGTTGGTAGGAATCTCATTGCATTTGGTTTATACTACAATGGCCACTACTACAGGACATCTTCATACTTTAAAACCACTGCACAACAGATTTGCATAATGGGCAGGCTCCAACTTCGAGCGAAATATTTTGTTACCATTTGGATCGTATTTAGCGACCACTAGCAGGACTGATGCCACTTGTTTACGAAGAGTACTGAAAGCTGAATTAAACGGTCGCGGAGTAGCTGGCTCACTCACCTCATCTATGTGGCAGTGCAAGCTTTGTTAGCAGGGTCTCTAGAATAGAAGCGACTCCCTCACTCAGTGTCCCAGATAAGTGAATCCCAGCACAGCAGCCACCAGCTGTTTTCTGGTTCACGGTTTTCCTCCATAAAAGCTGCAAGTCACCACCCCACTGTGCTGTGCCTGCTGAAAGCAGATCATGTTTCTCACTCTACAAATAGACCACAACACAGCTGAGGGTTAGCTAGCATACTGAAATCGTCATGACAGATATAAATAAACTTTGAACTGTAGATAATTGTTAGTGGCAGATTTAAATAATTTACCAGCAGATAATTGTTTTGCACTGAAAAAGAAAACGTGAATTGTGGACAACTGTTTCCAATTAGACAAGGGAGCACCATCGTTACTTGCTCTGAATCTAATTTAGCGTTGTCAGGTTGCATGGAAAAGATGAGCAATCCAAAAGTTGCCGCTGGATTTGTACTACACAGCTGCCACTAGAAACAATGTCAGGCAATTGCCGCTACGAAACAACCTCATAATTTAAAACAGTCACACAGCAGGTCAACTGGAAAGACTCAGATTTGGACCGAAATATTTGTTCTTATTCATCTACACTATGTAGAATTGATAGCACCAATTACCAAAGAATATTTGGAACTGAACCAAACAGTCCTACAGTAGTTGCTTCAGATATGCGGCGAATAGCAAATCAGACAAAGCTATGCAGCTCGACTCACATTCTCTTCTCAATCTGGACCAAAACGTGCTTGTATCCTCCATGGTTACTTGGCTCAGGGCCTGAATCGGCCTGGAATCCACCATCCTGAAGAAGTGCTACATAGAAGTAACAGACCACTTCGAGTCCCAGCAAAGGAGCTGCCCACCGTTCTTTGATTCACGTTTTCCTCCACTATCCGCAATCCCCCTCCACTTGAAAATGGCATGTCATTGCTAACCTACCAATCTGCTAGGAATTAATTGCAAACACTAATACCAGTCATCTCACAGATATCAAGCTACAGTTGTCTAGCAACCACGCATTCAAAGAGGACATGAAGGGCGCAGCAGAAATGTCCGTGCACATGAAATCCAGACGGAACATATCCGCGTAGCACTCAATACTTCAATAGTTTGCTTCTACTCCTGTTACTCTGCTAGGCATGTTTAACATGTGAGAGCACCCACAATACATCCATATCAGCTCGCCACTTGTGTTAATTCACAGCTAAAACAGTCCATCTTTTGGGACTTCCACCTTCACACTCTATCAAGTCTCTTTTGGCACTACGGGGTTCAGAGAATAAACTGAGTGCTGAACCGCTCCAAAGACGAATTTCTGAGTGGACAACAGAATTCCTTAATGACTTCAACTGTAATCCTTCCGCTCGCTGACTGCTAAAAATTCCTGTTAATAAGCATCAGGTCATAAAAAACAGCAAAACAATGAGGGGAAACACTCAAAATTAAACTTTGGTGGCACTAAACTAAAGCCAAATATAGATTCCACAATTAGTTCCGGTATGGACCTCATTGCTTGGATTGCAGAAAATGCAGGACCATGCAAGTCTCGTACTGAATCTCGAGTTTCATATTGAGCCAAGTAGTAAACCATGAAGCAGTCTACATACTTCCCTAGATGCATTCTTTTATCTCTCTGCTGAAAGTTTAGAAGGAACAATATGCATCATTAACTGCAAGTTTTGTGGAGCACGAGAGGCAACTAACATATTTCCTCAACTGATCTAATGTGAAATCCATCTGGGGTGTAATCAGAATGCTCTAGAGTGGGAGATATGAGCTATTTCAACTGTTAAACTCTATAGCCAACTGGTACACAGGGAATCTGGAATCTACAGGAATTTAGTACATGTTTGGATTACATGCAGTCTCATAGATACTTTGATTCAAAAGAAACAAACTGACCTTTAACAATCAGTTTTTAAATGGCTGAAGTTGTTTTCCATTTTACCTCTTTGTTGTTTAGGGACTAGGAGAGACTGCTCGGTGCTCAGGTAGTCTGAGATCACGTAAATCAGTGCAATGATCTCTCTGCTTCGATAAACCACGATGGAATCCAAAGCTACAAGCAGAAGACAACAGTTCCCACATTTATAATGCTCTAGTTTGTTATGATTTCGAGAATGCGGTGACTGTTGCAGCATCTCCTTTTCAGTTTTCTGTGCTTAAATGTCTGGAAGCATGGCTCATTTGAGTTGTTGTAATCTTGTAGATCTTTGAATTCAATAAAAGAAGCCAGGAGTTGCACCCCAGATTAAAAAAATGCATAAGCATGGTAACGTTCAAAAGGTCAGGATGGCACTAAGCCACCAAATACTCATTTCTTATCAAATACTCATGTGCAAAATGGGAGTAAACCATCTCAAGCAATGATCTAAAAAATAGGGAATCTTCATATATTAACATAATGAAGCAAGTTAATGGCTATCCTAATATTCATATATCAAATACCACACGGCATTCGGATGTTTCATACAGTGTCACTTGATTCACTTCTATAATCAAATTAGGATACATTTGCAATACATGACTTCATAATTCACATAAGAAAAATGAACATAAAGAAAAACACCTGTATTTGTAGGTACATGCTCCCATCATTCAATGCTCTAAGAAGGCATACTTCAACATACTTTCTAATAGATAATCATAATCAAATCAACTAGCTATAATTAGCCTTATGCATCATTACATTTTCATTCATCTGATATCGTCATGCTCTCTGTAGGCAGTAAATGAAAATTTGGTAGAGAAAATTCTGAGATTAAGACAAAATACTGCAAAGTTTACCTCATGGCATTTTTGATTCACAACAGAGCTACCTAGAGTTTGTCACAACAACTGTTCCTTTTTGCTAATATAGTATCTTGAAAAAGCCTTAGTTGCACTGATTTTATTTGTGCTTCTCTGGTAGTTCATTTAGATTGCTGCTTTTTCTTTTGAATTTCCTTATCAAGAAAAATCATTATTGTTTCAGTCACGTGATTTGGAGCAATGCCTTCTGCAATCATCCTCCTCAAATACTTGTCAGCTTCCTTCAACCTACCAGCTTTCGCATTAATATTGATCAAGGTATTAAAAGTTACAAGATCTGGTTTCATGCCCCTTGCGATAATCTGCTCAAGCAAACAGTTTGCTTCTTCAACCTTCCCGACCTTTCCCAATTGATTGATCAATGTGTTGTACATAACAATATCCATGTAAACACCTTTCTTTGACAATTGTTCCATGATTGAGCTAGCAACCTCTGTTTTCCCCATCTGGCCAAGACCTTGAATTATCAGGTTGTATGTTGCTATGTCATTGGGGCAGAGCTGTCCACCCCTCTCATGAAGAACTGCCCAGACCTGCTTCAAGTACCCCTTCTTGACAAATGAGGTCATCAGTGAATTGTATGTATAACTTGTCCCTTTCCTTCCCAGATTTGTAAAGATCTCAAATAACTTGCAGGCTACACTCAACTTCCCCTTGGCCAAAAAGATTGACATATATGTATTAACCATGTCAGCATCGAAAGTTTTACCCCCCATGCCTTCCACCCTCTGACCTCTGTGCACTGTAAATATAGCAGAATTATTTGAATGATCAGCATGTTTGGCAAGATGATCTAAGTGTGGAGACAAAGACCAATCATCCTTGGGTTCATTATTTGTGGTTCCATCATTTGTATCAGTGCATACTGCAGGATTGAGCAAACTCATCACATCGTTCATATCACCATCAAATGGAAAGATTGATGTTCCATCTTTCGCTCTATCTTGTGGTCCTGTCAAGGCATCCATCATGTTGGACTTCCATCGAATGGCATCTGGCAAGACAGAGCTATCTCTTATGATCTTCACTATCTTCTCTTCCAAATCCCACCGTCTACTCTTGTTAAAACCTAGAAGTAATGATGTAACGGTAACCAAATCAATAACAAAGCCCCGATCTTCCATCTCCTTGACCAAACTGACTGCCTCCGCAACTTGGTCCCCTGTCCCCTCCTTGCAGAATTCCCTTACCATAATACTGTATGCAATCCCATCCAACAGCTGACCTTTCTTCCTTAGCTCATAGAACAGCCGACATGCTGCTTCTGCCCTCCCATTCTTGAACAGCCCATCGATTACGGTGTTGTGTGTGCTAGCTGAGCATTGGATCCCATCCGCCACCATTGTCTCGAAAAAACCACATGCCTCATCAAGCCTCTTTGCTTTGAAGAGTCCATCCAGAAGCGAATTGTACACCACGACATCCCCCTTCAGCCCGGTGCCCCCGCGCATCTCCTGAAACAGACGCAGTACGTCATCCATCCTGAAACTCTTGCAGCACCCATCCACGACTGCGCGGTAAGTGAACACGTCTGGGTGGATCCCAGCCAACTTCATTTCATCAAAGACCACCAAAGCGTCAGCCACCCTCCCGCCGATCACAAGCACGCGTATGACTGAATTGTACGTGCATATATCTGGCACAAGCGGAGGAGAGGCAGCTTTCATGGCCGCGAAGAGCTTCAGGGACTTATCCAGGCGCTTCCACTTGCCGAAGGCGTGGATGCAAATGTTGTAGAACCTCAAGTTGGAAGGAAGGCCCCTCCTTGACATTTCGTCGAACACATAGCAGAAGTCATCGTAGAGGTTCTCCTTGGACAAGGCGAGGAGGAGGCGGTTGGTGGCTCGGACGTGAGGCGGGTGGGAGGCGATGGGAAGCAGCCTGCGGATGGCGGGGACGGCGGAGAGGGGGTCAGGGGAGGCGATGAGGGAAGGGATGGCGGCGGCGGCGAGGCGGGGGAGGAGGTCGGGAGGGGCGTCCTGGAGGAGCGCGAGCGCGGCGTCGAGGCGGGAGGCGGAGAGGAGCGCGGCGAGCAGGCCGGGGAGGAGGGCGTCGGGGGACGGGGAGGAGAGCGCGAACGGGAGGAGCGCGTCGAGGAGCGGAGGGGAGTGCGTGGCGAGCGCGCGGAGCAGGACGGGGAAGGTGGCGGCGAGGTGCGGGGAGGCGGGCGGCGTGGCGGCGAGGAAGAAGGAGACCTTGGAGGTGGGCGGGAGGGCGGGGTGGCGGAGGACGTGGAGGCGGACGGGGAGCGGCAGCGGCGCGGCGGGCAGGAGCGCGGGCGGGATGTGCGGCGTGGTGAGGAGGTGGTTGGCGAGGCGGGTGGCGAGCAGCGCGTCCGTGAGGTCGGAGAGCGGCGCCGCGGCCGTGGTCAGGCGCCGGACGAGCGCCGCCGGCGGCATCATGCTGCCCCGCTGTGGCGCCTGACCGTGGCGAGAGTGTCTCGTTCGTCCGACTTTTTTTTCGTTTCTTTTCTTTTGATTTTGAGGATGAGGATAGTGGGGTGTGATTTGTTCTGCACTCGGCTTCAATATTTGTTTGTGCGAGTGTGTATATTGTTCTTTATAAATTCGGCTAAACTTTACTCAAGATAAAACTATAATATGTAAATAAAAACAGGAGATGAACCTCACTAGGGCAAAGCAATCCATTTCAAATCTTTATCAAGTGGACCAAGCCTGGGAGTACGGCTCTAATTTTTTCTTGACAAACTCCTGTATGGAATGCCATGAAGTTTTTTGAGAGCACAGGTAGAACACCATTAGGTAGTACTCCCTCCGTTCCAAAATAGATGACCCAACTTTGTACTAACTTTGCAAAGTTAGTACAAAGTTGGGTCATCTATTTTGGAACGGAGGGAGTATTTTGCATCAATCGGTGTGGAACTTTCCCGTGCTAAGGACGACTCCACACAAGCTCTTAAGGATGGCATCACCTTGAAGCTCTCCAACGACAGTAACCACAACGAGATCATCTTTGAGCTCACATCACACATCTACCAGATCAGCGGCCTATTGGAGATATGCATCTTTCAAGGTTCGTCATGCGAACTCGCCGGCTTGTTAAACTCCACGGGCAAAGATCATAGGAGTTGGGTGATGTCCCTATGCTACCCATGCCCATATATGTTGCTAGCTTGCTTAAAGTAAAAGGAAAAATGTAGGTGCTCAGGTCCATCCCTTCTTGCATGTTTGCCTGCCTTGACATATGATTGGCATACTGGCATATATATTACCCTTTGTGGGTTTGCTGGGACATGAGTTTCTCTTCTTGTGCATCAACCCCAAACGCCATAATTAATCATCCCATGTCTGCTTGTCACCTACTTCTCCTACCTCAAAATTGGCTAGCCACGACATTGAGAATGTATTGTGTACTCTCAGACGTGGAGTACTCCTAGTATAAGAACCTTGACCCAAAATTCATGAAAAAAGTACTTGGCGAAATTGACACATAACACTAACACAAACTGGTCATGTCAGAAAGATCAAATACAGATTTGTAACACATAACTAGAAACAAAAAAAGAAGAGAAGTCTAATTTGGAATAGTAGCTATTCCAATTTGGTCCATAAATTTGGAGCATGGACAATAGTATTAATCTTGGATTTTTCATTTTTGTTTCTCGAACAATTAATGGAGCTTGAACCTGAAAATCTATTGTAGTATTGTGTTATTTTCTTCCTTCAGATTTTTAGCAACATTTTAATGGACCCAAATATATGAGAGTATTTTTAGTGCTCCATGTCAGGGAGTATGGGATATGGGATACCCCGGTCATTCATCTAAACATTTTTAGTTAGGTTTGCGTTCCACCTGCTGTACGTTAGGTGGGCCATAAGCTCTGTCGACATTATGCCTTCGACTGTTTCTTTAATTGCATATCATGGAGGGTCATGTCGTTATCTGATCTAGAGGTTTTGGATAAGGCGCGTAGGTCATTAGACACTTTGAGTGTTACATTTAAATGACTTAGACATAGATCAATATAACCTTATATGAGTACTTATTGTGATATCTGTGATTTGATGAGCCTCGTGCGCGTACTCATATGAGTTCTTTGATCAATAACCCACAACGGCAAGCAATTTAGAGATCTCTTATGATACTGCCATTTCAATGTAATGGCATTGACAAGTTGAGATAGATCATCAATCTTGTAGATCTAGGTGTCCCAATCAATCTAACTAGTTCCTAACATGGCTTGTATTAGCAACTTGAGGGTAATACCAAGGCAGAAGCAGTTCTAGTGTGTTCTTAGATACCAAGGTAGAGCAGAGGAATTGATTAATGCAGGTGCAACCACGTGAGAAAGTAAGGTGTAATTCATCCAAAACCGGCGGAGGACGTGGGCGGGAGGGCCGGGTGGCGGAGGACATGGAGGCGGACGGGGAGCGGCAGTGGTGCGGCGGGCAGGAGCGCAGGCGGGATGTGCGGCGTGGTGAGGAGGTGGTTGGCGAGGCGGGTGGCGTGGAGCGCGTCCGTGAGGTCGGAGAGCGGCGCCGCGGCGGCCGTGGTCAGGCGCCGGACGCGCGCGGCCGGCGGCAGCATGCTGCTCCGCTGCGGCTACGCGCGTGCGCCCGGTTTGTTACACCTTCCACAACTTCTCCTGCCGCGGCGCGGCGTGGTGCCGATGGAGTCGGGAGGAGGCCGTGGCGCACTGGCGCTAGCGAGAGCGGCTCTGCTCGACGATCAGCGGAGGTCGCTGCCGGCTGAGCACTACGAATCTACGATGGTGTGAAACGGCTGGAGGAGCCAGGAATCGGTGTGGCATAGTGCGGTGTGATTTGTTCTGCTCTTGCTGTGTGAAAAAAATATTGTGTGTGTGAATGTTCATATTGTTTTTGTTATAAATTTAGTTAAACTTTATTTATGATAAAACTAGTAATATCGAACATTGGGCGAAACAATCCATTTCAAATCTTTGTAAGAGGACCAAGCGTGGTAGTACAACTCTATAACTTTTTCTTGACAAACTCGTGTATGGAATGCCATGCACTTTTCTCAAAGCACATCTAGAACAACTTGAGATACGGTAGTATTTTGCATCAATCAACGTTGAAGATTCTCGAGCTAAGGACGATTCGACACAAGATCTTAAGGATGGAAGTACCTTTAAGCTCTCCTACGACCGTGACCACAGCCAGATCATCTCCGTGATCAGCAACATATGGGTGATACGCATCTTGCAAAGTTGGTCGTGCGAACTCGCCGGCTTGCTAAACTCCGTGGTCGAAGATCATAGCTGTGGGGTGATGCCCCTATGCCACCCATGCCCATATCTGGTTGCTAGCTTGCTTGAAGCAACAGGAAAAAAATGTAGGTGCTCAAGCGCCCAAATGCTCAAGTCCATCCCTTCTTGCAAGCTTGCCTACTTTGAGATATGACTCGCATATATATTACCCTTCGCGGGCTTGTCAGACACGAGTTTCTCTTCTTGTGCACCAACCCCAAACGCCACAATTAATCATTCCATGTCTGCTTGTCACCTACCTCTCCTACCTTAAAATTGGCTAGCCACGACATTGAGAATGTATCGTGTACTCTGAGACGTGGAGTACTCCTAGTATAAAAAACTCGATCCAAAATTCATGAAAAAAATAGTCATGTCACAAAGATCAAATCCAGATTTGTAACACATAACTAGAAACAAAAAAGGAAGGCAAAATCTAATTTGGAATAGTAGCTATTCCAATTTGGTCCATAAATTTGGACATTGAAAATAGTACTCCCTCCGTAAACTAATATAAGAGCGTTTAGATCACTAAAGTAGTGGTCTAAACAATTAATTGAGCTTGGATCCCGCAAAAAAAAAATCGAGCTTGGATCACGGAGGGAGTATTAATGTTGGATTTTTTTTTTGTTTCTCGAACAATTAATTGAGCTTGGATTTGAAATCTGTTATAGCATCGTGTTGTTTTCTTCCTTCAGAATCTTTAGCAACTTTTTAATGGACCAAAAATATGGGAGTATTTGGAGTACTCCATGTCAGTGAGTACGGGATATGGGATACCAAGGTCATTCATCTCAAAATTGTTAGTCCCTCGGTCCCATAGTATAAGAGTGTTTTTTACACTACACTAGTGTAAAAAATGCTCTTATATTATGGGGCGGAGGGAGTAGTTAGGTTTCCGTTCCACCTGCTATACATTAGGTGGGCCATAAGCTCCGTTGACATTATGCCTTCTACTGTTTCTTTAACTGCATATCATGGATGGTAATACAGATACGAAAGAAGCATATCATTTTCTGATCTAGAGGTTTTGGATAAGGCGCGTAGGTCATTAGACATTTTGAGTGTTACATTTAAACGACTTTGAAACATATCAATATAATCTTATGCGAGTACTTTTGGTGATATCGTTGATTCGAAACTGCTGCATCGTGTACGAAGCTCAGCCAACACATGAATTTGCCTATGCAATTCGGCCCAATGTGAAGAGAACGAGTATTTGATGCTTGGGATTGTTTTACCAACTGCGGTAAAAATGGCTATCCTAGTTAATTTAGTAGGTGACAATGGAAAAAAGCACATTAATTACCTTGAGCAAAAGGGGCGGCCTTATATTTGTGCAATGTTTAAGTTCCCATAGTGATCTTCTATGTAAAAAGGAAGGGAGTATGTAGCTGCTATAAAAAACATCACGTCATCTTGCCATCATCTACTACCCCTATAAAAGCATGAAGTGCGGAGATCCAAAATGTAATCCTATTCATCTAATCACATCCGTACGGTTCAGATTACTCACTAAAAGATGTTTGATCTAAAACATGTGTTTTAGCAACTTCCGCCTCGCCCACTAACGAAAGCCATCTTCCCACATCAACTCAAACCACTGTTGCCCGTCCCGTGCGACCCCCACCCCGCCCGCTCAACACCGTCCACTGCCCGAGACCCATGTTGTGGCCATCCCGTCCGCTTCCGGAGACCCGCTCGAGCGCCACCCCGCCCCATGGTGGTGGGCGGGAGGGCCGGGTGGCGGAGGACGTGGAGGCGGACGGGAAGCGGTAGCGGTGCGGCGGGCAGGAGCGTCGGCGGGATGTGCGGCGTAGTGAGGAGGTGGTTGGCGAGGCGGGTGGCGAGGAGCGTGTCTGTGAGGTCGGAGAGCGGCGCCGCGACGGCCGTAGCCAGGCGCCGGACGCGCGCCGCCGGCGACAGCATGCTGCCCGGCTGCGGCTACGCGCGTGGGCCTGGTTTTTCACACCTTCCCCAACTTGTCCTGTCGCGGCGCGACGTGGTGCCAATTGAGTTGGGAGGCCGTGGCGCACTGGCGCTGGCGAGAGCGGCTCTGCTCGAGGACCGGCGGCGATCGCTGCTGGCTGGCCACTACGAATCTACGAATTGTGTGCAGCGGTTGGAGGAGCCGGGAATCGGCATGGCAGCCAGGCCGTGGCGAGGGTGTCCCGTTCGTCACGACTTTTATTTCTCTCTCTGGAAATGCTATGGCTCAGCCCGCGCGCACAGAACCTGTGGTCATCGGATATGATTTTGATCGGACTGCTTGGAAGCAACCTCTTCTACCCATAATCTTAAGTTTGCAACTTGATGTGTTTTTTTTCAACACAGTACAGACGCAAACGCTCCTACGTATACACTCACCCCTATGAACGCGCACACAAGCCTCACCCTTATGAGCACCTCCGAGAGGCTGAGCCGGCATATCATTATGAGATTTTACGTAGTCACCGCAGACGCCTCGTAGTCGACGGGAACGTCTCCTCCCACTGAATGCGCATCGCCGGAAATCCTGAAATAAATCCAGAATAAATGCGAGCACCAGGACTTGATGTGTTGCAATCTTTTCGACCCTAACAAAGGGTATATTGCAGACCGACCAGGCGCGAGTGAGGACGATGGTTAGATCCCGCAGCGACGATGATCGACGCAGATCTCCGCAGCGACGACGGCGAAAACACATGTCCCCGTCGACGGAGAACTCCCTGACTTAGTCAGGTACTGGCAGCGCACATAATAGCCTCATCAAAGTTGTCACCGACAGCGTTGACGCCACAAGTGAGACTGTGAGAGGATCCCGAGCCGAGGACATCCACAAAGCCATCCAAGTCCAACCAGGAGTCAGCGTATGTGCGGGACCTAGTAACAACGGTCAAACAGACCTTTCGGTGGTTGTGTACCTCGCTGTCGACGACAACCCTAATTTCCATGCTTAGACTCTCTGGTTATGGTGGATCTGTGCTAGATTTTGTTTCTGCAACGGAGGTCATTTTCAGAAGGAAAAAAAATAGTTTGAGGTGATTGCAACAAGGCTCTTGTTGCAAAAGACTCTTGTTTAGAGCGAGTCTCTGTTTCTGCAACATAGGCCATGTTCAGAAGGAAAAAATGGTCCTGACTGATTGTAACAAGGCACTTGCTGCACAAGGCTCTTGTTGCAAAATATTCTTGTTCAGGATGAGTCTCTGTTTCTGTAACATATGTCGTGTTTCGGAAGGAAAAAAGGGTCTTGGCTGATAGCAACAAGGCACTTGCTGCGGAAGGCTCTTGTTCGGGGTGATTCGAACAGAGACCATTGTATATATGCTATAGTTTGTTTCCGCAACTGATACTGTGTTTCAGAAGGGGAAAATTGTTCGAGGTAATTGAAACAAAGTTTTTGTTGCGGAGGGTCGAGCACAACGCTACCCTTATTGCAAAGGCTGGCACTTCTCACGTGGGAAAGATTGGACGGCTATTCGGAATTCCATCCAATGGATGATGAGCCGGTTGATCCTTTTGCATTATCACCCGATGCTGTGGGGAATTTTTTGTTTGGTGAATGTGTATATAGTTTTCTATAAATTTGGTTAAACTTTACCAAGGATAAAACTAATATCCTAAATTTTGCTCTGTGAAAATGCTAGCCGTTCGTGATCCAACAGGCTCGTTCGGGATCTTTCCAACGAATCAAACCTGCCCCCTTCCCTCGAAATTCAAGGGGGTGAGCCGATTCCACCAACTAACGCCCAAGATAGGGTAATCCGTCCGTAAAATATGCGTAAAGCACCCGTACGTGTAGCTTTACTCACTATATTGTACATGTGCTTACGAATTGAAAAGATGAGATCTGGAATACAATTGAAAAGATGAGATAGTGTCTGGTTTTTTCCATTGGAGGACGCAACAAAAAAACTATCCGACTCCCTCGCCTCGTCCGGCGCCGCCGCCCCCTCCGGGAAAGGCAAGCCTCGTGCCCCGCGCAAGACCGCCGCCGCGACCAAGCCAAAGAAGGCGCTGACGCCCGAACAACGGGCAAGGGAGTCGGCCAAGAGGAAGGGCCGGAGGCACACCGCGGACGCGAGGGATGAGGCCGCCGCGCAGGCCGCCGTCGTCGCCGCCGCGTAGCAGGAGGTCACCAACGCCCGCGTCGCGGCGGCAACGAGGGAGGCGCTCTACATGCTAGGGTTAAACCCTAGCCAGCACGGCCTCGTCCAAGCCGCCGTCGCCGCGGCCAGCACCGGCTCGTCGGCGTTTCCTCGGATGGTGCTGCCCGACTCGCCCCGCGTGTCGGCTTGCAACCCGATCCCCGGCTTCCACGTCTACCCGCAGGCCTCCCGCCTCTTCGGGGAGTGCTCGCCCGACGTGAGCGTGGTCGCGCCTTCCACGCCCGCGCCCGCGCCCATCGACCTCAACGCCACCCCGGTGGCCGGTGGCTCGTCATCCGGCGGCGCGAGGAAACACGCGCGGCAGACACCGGCCGGCGTGCTCCCGGACGCCCGCAACCTGTTCGAGGAAATGCCGTCCGCCGTCGACGAGGACTACATGCAGAACCTCATCTTCGAGGGCGGTGCGCCGGCCGCTGGCTACGATCCCGACGAGACACAAAGCCAGGACGGTCGTGGGGCATTCACGCCGGCCGCTGGCTATGATCCCGATCAGGCGGCCTTCATGCGTGATCAGGTCGGCATAGACCTGGACGGCTTCCCCCTCGACCACGAGTTCCCGGACGACTACGGGCTACAGGAAGAGGACGAGTGCGACATTGAAGTGGAGCCTTTGTTCGAGGACGAGCTCGCCAACCAAGCCGCCGGTCCTAAGCCAAAGCGCAAGAGCAAGCGCACAAAGGCGTACACGGCGGCCGAGGACAAGCTTCTTTGCGAGTGTTGGCGAGACATTGGACAAGACCCCAAGACGGGCGCCGAGCAAAAGCATTCAACCTTTTGGATTCGTGTCCACCGAGAGTTTCATGAGCGCAAGAAGTTTTCGCCTTACCAATTTGTGAGCACGCGCGGGTGGGTCTCCATTTCCAAGCGGTGGAGGGTGATCCAACAAGAGTGCAACAAGTTTTGCGCCACTCTTGAGAGCGTCAAGGCCCGCCCCGTGAGCGGCATCGGCATGCAAGACATGGTATGCTAGCAAGCCGCCCTCTTTTGTGTCATCAAGTTCATCCTTTGCGTGTTCATTTGCATATCACTTGCCCATATGCTTGCATGGAAACATTTTGTAGGCATTTCAAGCTTTGGATGCATTCAAGGTTCAACACAATGGCAAGTGCTTCAACCTTTCCCATTGCTATCGGGTCATCAAGGACGAGGAGAAGTTCAAGGCGCAATATGCCGCACTCAAGTCGCGTGGGGGGAAGAAAGCCGTGGAGGATGTTGGGGAGGGCGAGCCGGCACGGCCGCGGGGGAAGACCAACTCCAAGAAGGAGGACAAGCGAGATGCGGCCACCAACGCCTTGATCGCAAGCGTGGACGACATGATGAATAAGAAGGACTCAAGGGAGGAGGAGCACCGGCGTATCAAGGCGGAGCAAATGGATGCTTTCATGGAGATCCAAAGGAGGAGGCTTGAGCTGGACGCCGAAGCAAGCCAAGATGTTCGAGCTAGAGGCGGAGAAGCAAACCAAGATGCTAGAGATCGAGGCCGCCAACGCCAAGACCAAGGCGAAAGAAGTGGCTCTCGCGAGCATGATGACCGGGGTGGAGATCATGAAGGTGGATCTCAACACCGTGTCGCCAAGGAAGAGGCCGTGGTTCGAGAAGATGCAGGCCGACATGCTCAAGTTTGACGATGAGTGATCTATGGCGGCGAGCGCCATCTTTTTTGTATGCCGGCAGGTGTGCCGGCATGACCACGGGAGCCGCGATGGCGTGGTCGAACTCAAGTCCCACCCTTTTTTGTGTGCTGGCATGTGTGCCGGCCGGCTGGCGAGTGCGCCAACACGAACTGTGGTGATATTTTTTGAAGCCGGCATTGTATGCCGGCGCTGGCATGATGCCGGCATGAGACATGGCCGCTGGCATGATCGGCCGCGGGCCTTTTTTTAAAAAGTTGAATGCGGACATGAAATGGGTCGGCGCGTTGGGCGCACCGCCGACCCAAATGCAAAACTGGGCGGACGCCGGGCGGGCGGCCGACCCAAACGGACAAAAAGCGGACAAATGCGCCGTCCGTTTGGATCGGCCCGTTGGAGTTGCTCTAACAAAGGGTATATTGCAGACCGACCAGGCGCGAGTGAGGACGATGGTTAGATCCCGCAGCAACGACGGCGAAAACACATGTCCCCGTCGATGGAGAACTCCCTGACTTAGTCAGGTACTGGCAGCGCACATAATAGCCTCATCAAAGTTGTCACCGACAGCGTTGACGCCACAAGTGAGATTGTGAGAGGATCCCGAGCCGAGGACATCCACAAAGCCATCCAAGTCCAACCAGGAGTCAGCGTATGTGCGGGACCTAGTGACAGCGGTCAAACAAACCTTTCGGTGGTTGTGTACCTCGCTGTCGACGACAACCCTAATTTCCATGCTTAGACTCTCTGGTTATGGTGGATCTGTGCTAGATTTTGTTTCTGAAACGGAGGTCGTTTTCAGAAGGAAAAAAATAGTTTGAGGTGATTGCAACAAGGCTCTTGTTGCAAAAGACTCTTGTTTAGGGCGAGTCTCTGTTTCTGCAACATAGGCCGTGTTTAGAAGGAAAAAATGGTCCCGACTGATTCTAACAAGGCACTTGCTGCAGAAGGCTCTTGTTGCAAAATATTCTTGTCCAGGATGAGTCTGTTTCTGTAACATATGTCGTGTTTCAGAAGGAAAAAACGGTCTTGGCTGATAGCAACAAGGCACTTGCTGCGGAAGGCTCTTGTTCGGGGTGATTCGAACAGAGACCATTGTATATGTGCTATAGTTTGTTTCCACAACTGATGCTGTGTTTCAGAAGGGGAAAATAGTTTGAGGTAATTGAAACAAAGTTTTTGTTGCGGAGGGTCGAGCGCAACGCTACCCTTATTGCAAAGGTTGGCACTTCTCACGTGGGAAAGATCGGACGGCTATTCGGAATTCCATCCAATGGATGATGAGCCGGTTGATCCTTTTGCATTATCACCCGATGCTGTGGGGAATTTTTTGTTTGGTGAATGTGTATATAGTTTTCTATAAATTTGGTTAAACTTTACCAAGGATAAAACTAATATCCTAAATTTTGCTCTGTGAAAATGCTAGCCGTACGTGATCCAACAGGCTCGTTCGGGATCTTTCCAACTAATCAAACCTGCCCCCTTCCCTCGAAATTCAAGGGGGTGAGCCGATACCACCAACTAACGCCCAAGATAGGGTAATCCGTCCGTAAAATATGCGTAAAGCACCCGTACGTGCAGCTTTACTCACTATATATTGTACATGCGCTTACGAATTGAAAAGATGAGATCTGGAATACAATTGAAAAGATGAGATAGTGTCTGGTTTTTTTCATTGGAGGACGCAACAAAAAAACTATCCATGATGGTCGCACCAAATAGTTTTTTTTCTTCGAAACGGAGGCAATTTTTTTGCCTCATCGATTAATTAAGAAGAGAATTGCCAATTAATTATGGAAAATCAGGCGTAAACCATTACAAACGTATCACAGACGAACTACTCACATGACATGAAACCCCACAACGACACATACGCCCCTCCAAACTAACAACAACCAACCTCAACATTGCTACCACGCCAAGTGATCCAAGAAGAACACCTCAATACAAGACATCATGCTCCTCCCAAACCACAAATGCAACCCAGTCCAAGAGGACGAGCCAACCAAATAGTTATGTTGTTTGTTTTCTGGAAGGCACTAGTCTTAGTACCGCCGCTTTCAATCTTTATCACCTCGTGCGTAAGTTTAAGTGTAGCGCCACACGACTCCTTGTACGTCGATGCAAGATTTGAATCCTTGGATTGAACGGGAATTGGACATGACGGCTAGGAAATCGGTCTCGATGCCTGCCCTTAGCGTCCGCGTTGGATGTGCTCTTATTATAAACAATAAAACAAAGTATAACAACATACATACACGCAGAAACTATTTTTTTTTAGAAAAGGAGGATGACCCCCAGCCTCTGCATCTGGGCGATGCATGCGGCCACTTTATTAATTATTCTCACAAGACCTTACAAAGTCATATAACAGCAAGACTGAAGCCACCGTCTAAGCAACAACTGTCGCTACACCTATCCAATTGATGAAGGGGCGCTGATAGCCTGGGCCTAATACCAAACAGACATCGCAGCCAAACCTAAACATCTAAGACCTGAGGTCCCAACCAGGACGCCTGCCTGGTATGGGGCACCTACCAGTCCGGCGCACTCCTCAACCAGGACGCCTGCCGGGTATGATGCCGCCGCAGCCACCTGCCACGAGTCCATCTTCAGAGCTGTACTGTTGCATCTACCGTGCCAGGTCTCACTGCCATCGACGCCACCACGACGCCAGACAGCGTCGTCCTCCTGCGCTAGTCCATCCTCCCACATCGAACTCCGAATCTGCACTGCGTCACGCCGTCAAGATCCGTCGCCATCAATGTATGGATGAAGCACCGCTCCACCAAAGAAGCCGTCCGCTGGTCCCGCGAAGCCGAGTGCACCTCCAAGAATGCCACCCCCAAGGGGGTTACGACACTTGATTGCCGCCAACATCCGATCAGCTGATCTAGGGTTTCCCCCGGAGGTATTGAGTGGAGTTGGGAGCTTCACCTCGATGATGCCTTCATGAAGGAAACGATGATAAGGGCATCGTCATCACCGGCTCCGGCTATCGACCGAAGACCAGGTTTTCACCCGGATCCGTCCCAAGAAATCCACCCAACAACCTGTGCACCGTCTCGACCGCCTTCAAAGCCCCAGATCCAGCCGCCTAGATCCGGCGACCAACCGCAGCAGCAGTGCCACCGTGGGATCCCTGGCGCACCGGCCACTGCCTGAGTGTGCCACCACTGGAGCCTAGGAGGAGGGCTCCCACCCCGCCTCGCCAAGCCGCGAGAGCCGCCGAGAAGGATCCCGCGCGCTCATCACCGTCTCTGATCCGAACCAATCCATAGCATATCGCCGTCACATATCCGCCTTGGACAGGGACTGCACCACGCCATGCCGCCGCGGGAAGCCCTAGCTTCACCGGCCACCACCCTCCAGGGCCGCCGCCCCGGGATCCAGACAGAACATTGCCACTGCCACCGGCCAAGTTCCACCGCCGCCGACCGGCCAAGCCGCCGGTCACTGCATGACCATGCGAGCACAGCCAGCCGGCCGACCAACTCCGACGAAGAAGAAGGCCACCACCACCAAGCCTAGGGCTGGCGCCCCAGACATCCTCGTGTTGCAGATCAAATCCAGGAGCAGTGCACCGCCGACGACGATTGAGATCGGTATCACAACGAATTAGCCCGACAAGAGTCAAGGCCAGATCCGCCGTTGCTGGTGTCGTCCTCCCCCGCCGCCGCCGCACCACTTCCATGCCGCCGCCGATCTGGCCGGAAAGGAGCGCCGCCTCCCAACCAGATCGGGATCCGAGGAGAAAACCGCCGCCGCCGCCACGCCACAAGGGCTTTGCCCTGTGACGCCCCGGGCGACGGCGGCAGGGGGGAGCGGAGGTGGGGCGACGGCTGTAGGAGGAGGGCGGGGGCTCCCCGGTGCGGGGCGGCGCCGCCGCACGGGGGAGGGACGGGGGAGGGAGGAAGGGACGGGGCTGGAAGCTGCTAATGCTGTTTTCCGCTCTTAGTTTCCCCCATCCCATAATATAAGAGCGTTTTTTACACTAGTGTAGAGCTAAAAATGCTCTTATATTATGAGACAAGGGGAGTAGAAAGATCAAAACATTACATGTGTCCAAACAAATTTTGCAGAAGAACCATACATAAAAGAATATTACAAATAAATCCATTTCAACTACTATTTAACTTGGCCAGGCGTGGTAGTATGGCTATATAATTTCGTCTTGACTTGCTCATCTATGGAATGCCATGCAGTTTTCGCAAGGCATGTGTCAGACAACAGTAGGTAGTATTGTTGGATCAATGTTGCAGATTCTCACTTCACAGAAGCTCTCGAGGATTGCAATTCCTTGAAGCTCTCCTACGGCCGTAACCACAGCAAGAAGATTGAAGATCGACACATGCACCAGATCAGTAGCATACGCATCTTCAGAAGTTCGTTGTGCGAACTCGCCGGCTCGTTAAACTCCACGGTCAAAGATCATAGTTGTGGGGTGATGTCCCTATGCAGCCCATACCCATATCTGTTGCTAGCTTGCTTGAAGCAAAAGGGGGAAAAAAATGTGCTCAAGCGCCCCGATACTCAGGTCCATCCCTTCTTGCACGCTTACTTATCTTGAGATATGACTGGCATATATATTACCCTTTGTGGGCTTGTTGGCACATGGGTTTCTATTCTTGTGCACCAACCCCAAACACTACAATTAATCATCCCATGTCTGCTTGTCACCCACCTCTCCTACCTTAAAATTGGCTAGCCACGACATTGAGAATGTATCGTGTACTCTTAGTAGAAAAACCTCCATCCAAAATTCATGAAAAAAGTAGTTGGCGAAATTGACACATAACAAATACTAGTCATGTTAATAAGATCAAATCCAGATTTGTAACACATAACTAGAAACAAAAAAAGGAAGAGAAATCTCTTTTTGAATAGTAGCTATTCCAATTTGGTCCATAAATTTGGAGCATGGACAATAGTATTAAGCTTGGATTTTTCTTTTTTCTTTCTCGAACAATTATGGAGCCTGGACTTGAAATCTATTGTAGTATTGTGTTGTTTTCTTCCTTCAGATTTTTAGCAACTTTTTAATGGACCAGAATATATGGGAGTATTTTGAGTGCTCCATGTCAGGGAGTACGGGATATGGCATACCCCGGTCATTCATCTAAACATTTTTAGTTAGGTTTGCGTTCCACCTGCTATACGTTAGGTGGGCCATAAGCTCTGTTGACATTATGCCTTCGACTTTTTCTTTAACTGCATATCATGGATGGTCATATCGTTATCTGATCTAGAGGTTTTGGATAAGGCGCGTAGGTCATTAGACATTTTGAGTGTTACATTTAAATGACTCAGACACAGATCAATACAACCTTATACGAGTACTTTTTGTGATATCTGTGATTCGATGAGCCTCGTCCGCGTACTCATATGCGTTCTTTGATCAGTAACCCACAACGGCAAGCAATCTAGACATCTCTTATGATACTGCCATTTCAATGTAATGGCATTGACAAGTTGATATAGATCATCAATCTTGTAGATGTAGGAGTCCCAATCAATCTAAACTAGTTCCTAACATGGCTTGTATTAGAAACTTGAGGGTAATACCAAGGCAGAAGCAGTTCTAGTGTGTTCTTAGATACCAAGGTAGTGCAGAGGAATTGATTAATGCAGGTGCAACCAGGTGAGTAAGTAAGGTGTAATTCATCCAAAACTGCTGCCTCGTGCATGAAGCTCAACCAACACATGAATTCGCCTATGCAATGTGGCCCAATGTGATGGGAAGGAATATTTGATGCTTGGGATTAGTTTTCCAACTTCAGTAAGAATGGCTATCCTAGTTAATCTACGAGGTGGCAATGGAAAAAACACATTAATTACCTTGAGCAAAAGGAGCGGCCTTACATTTGTGCGATTTTCAAGTTACCATAGCGATCTTCTATATAAAAAGAAAGGGGGTATGTAGCTGCAATATATAAAAAAACATCACGTCCTCTTGCCATTGTAATACATTTGGTAGACACATGGCAGGCAAGTCGTCAGTTCTGGGGGGGCTTTTTGGCTAAAGGACGGACACTCATGACTACAAACTCCAAGTGCAGCAAGATCAAGAGTATATTCTCACTCCATCGATGTGCCAATTAGCAATTACTCCCTCCGTCTCGTAATATAAGAGCGTTTTTTACACTACACTAGTGTAAAAAACGCTCTTATATTATGGGACGAAGGGAGTAGGTTGACAAAGTTGGTGAAGATGAGACACAGGAGCCTCAAACTCTGTCTTTCCATGGTTCGCTACATAGAGAAATACTGAAATATTTGTTTTCCAGCATGGTTGAAGATCAGGATGAGCCTCATAGATATTTCTTTTTTTATGAACACCCTTTATAAGACAAAAAACACGTTCCTGGTTGGATTTACTCTTTAATGCAATTTTGTTCTCTTTGCGGTCCATCTGTGAACGTCTCTGGTTATATGCCTTCGTTTCACCCAATTTTTGTAATACTCCCTCCGTAAAGAAATATAAGAGCGTTTAGATCACTACAGAGGGAGTACAAGCTTATAAGAAAAAAACATTCATGGACCATAAACACCTATTTTTCCATGTAAATTTTCTTGTACATCGTAAATGTTGTTAGCGTGCTTATTTCTATTAATTTAGCTGGAACATGATGTTGACTTCTCAAGTCTGTTGTAGGTCATGTCACCAACTCTGTAAATGAGTTCCTTCTAACTCTAGTGGTTGTTGGTCAACCTATGAAGTCAACAGAAATGCACAAATTTAGAGTTATCTTTTCTAAAATTGCTACCCAGATCTCCGTGCTATCCCAACCACCTAGAGGAGAACTAGTACTCATCGAACACAACATGCAGCTGGACTAATGTCGTCTTTCTGTTGCGTATCTTTTACAGTCCCCATTAGTGAAAATTGCCACAGAACAAATTAAACCTGACTAAGCTTGGAGCTGATATGGAGTGGGACTTCCATTGTAGCATAGGAAAGTTTGCTTCCTAATGCCTCTCATGCCCAATGTACTATAAATGTCTGCCTAGCCAGTGACTGTTGGAAACCTTGCTAGCTAGGCACATGCCTGTAGCTTAACACACGGGGAAGGCATTGGATATTCTATGGAGTATGGACTGTGTGCGTGCGAATATATACGCACATACTATGCACTCTTACTAGTCATAACTAGAATGTGAAGTCTGTGTTGAATATTGCAAATACGCCTTGATTCTTTAATGCTTGGAGATAAAAGGTATGATGAGGCGCCACCGTGTGCATAAATTAAATCGGTAGCATGAATTGTACCTGAAATAGGATTGATACAATCAAGACGGTGGAGTCTACTTATGGAGCTGTGGGATTCTAATAAATTTACTCAGTACGTCCAACAAGAACGGCTATGTTTGCTGTTAAGGCAAATTTACTATACAAAAGTTTCACCACCGGAGAAACCCATAGCCATCTCATCACAGAAATGTTTATTTCGGCTACTAACCATAAGATAAGCCAGTCCACTCTCAGCTACGACCCTAGCCTGTGTCCTTGACATTGAGCTCCTCTATGTCTCTCTCCCACCCAGACAAGATGATGTCGGAGCCCCTGTGGGATTCACTGACAAACCTAAGACATCCTACACCAGCTGACCAACAGCTGCCCTAATGGCCACAACATGCTCATCGCATCGCACGGCCTGAAGATAGTTGTAGTTGTAGGGATATGCTCGTGGTGGTCACCACCTCCGCAAATGTAGCAGATGTGTAGGTTTGGATATCTCCACTAGGAATGGATCAGATTCTCAAGGAGTCCATATTAACTTTTCACTTATCTTCCGAATTCTAATCAGCACAAATAGCTTAATCTAGTGTCAATTTGTCGAATTTGTAAAAGATATATTTGATTCATTTGGCACGTGGAGACTAGTCTTCATATACCAGGTCTGAATGGTACATAAGCAGATGTATGATGCCAACTTGCAAGATCAACATATAATATGGTGTGATTTCATAGCGTTCCTTTCATTGGAGTTACAAGTCATACCTGCATATATGCTATTCTAGGGACATATATGTTGCAAAATGCAACTCACACATGTGTGCTTGATAACCGAGAGCAGAACCTAGAATTCCAAGACCGATAGGAAGTTATAGATTATGACTAGATTGGAATGTAGATTACTGTTTGGGAGATTGAATATGTAAATATACTACAAAAAATGAAATCCACGTGAGGCTCAAAAAGTGTCATTTAGAGACGACAAATATATCTCAAAATAATCAAACTCGAGATTTAAGTGACCATCATATTATGAAGTGAAAAAGGTGTCTTGTGCTCAATCAACCACATATGGTTCTTCCCATGTACCTTTTCTCTTTCCCTTTTTTTTTAACATTTGCCAAGATCTACAATGAAAACTATCATTGCTTATGGCTGCGATGCTAGCTTTAGGTGCATGCTCCATTCCGATTTGTTGGAGCAACTAAATACTATAGTTGAGCATCCTAGAGACTTACATCTAAGTGATCTTCCTGATAGTGTAACCTAGTCCTTATACAATAATGGTCTTGTTTCTACTATATCAGTTTATACTTATTTGGAGCATGATATTTCTGGTGCCCATAATAAGTGGATATAGAAAGCTTGCATCCCTTTAAAGATTAAAGTTTTCGCATGGCAAGTTTTCTTGGCCACATTCTTATTTTCCTAGTGGTGAAGATTTTTAAATTATGGCCATGCTACTGTTTGTTGGATATTTGGAACATTCGTAAGAAAGCCACCTTTGAGGCACATGTGCTGCACACACCTGTTGAGATAATTTTTATTGTTTGTTTTTCATGCTATATTGGCTAGTTTTATTGAAGGATGATGACAAGGCCAAGCTCTAGGATGTTGTCCATCAGGTGATGAGGGTGTACACTTCTCTCGCTAGACAATTTGGAGCTACATATGTTGTTGGTGATCACCGGATCCACTCTATTGTTGATGCTTATTTGCCTCCCTATGTTCATGTTGGGTGTGTAGTTGTTTGATTGCTTTTTACCGTAATCATTTAACTTAGTAGTCTTGATGGTAGTAGATTTTTGCCTCACAGTGAGTGTTTTGACAGTGAGCACTCATAGCGGGTTCCTTGCTAGTGCCCAAACTCACAACTCTCTTTACCATCCCCTTTTGCTTTTATATAATATGGTTATTTTGTTGAGAAATCATTGGAAAAGATATTTGTCCGGTTGGAAATATATGCTTCTTCGAAAAAAATAGTTACGAAGCTTGAGTTTGTTATTCTCCAGTATGTGATTTAATTGTATTGTTGATCTAGTAGCTCCAACACACAAAGTAATCTAGAACCAATATGTTTTCAAGATGCAAAAGAGTATTTTTTTTACCTATTTCTAGTTTTCTAATCACCACCACCTTGTTTATGACATACACTCGGCTATTACTGTGACCAACTAGGCAGCGATTTATATCTCTTCTCATTCAATGACAAACAAAAGGCAAAAGCCCGAATCTGTTAGGAAGAAGGTGCCAATGTAGTTGCATTTTACAGTCATAGAAGGTATAACAATTGAGTGCTTCAAGGTCCTCTTTGGCGAGGAAGGGAGAGTATGCGGTGCGGAAGTAGGATAGCATGGTAAGGAAGTGGTCATTAGGCGGGTGGCAAGGAGCGTGTCCATGATGTTGGAGAGTGGTGGTGAATGAATATAGTCGGGCTTCAAATCAATGTCCCAAGAAGCAAGACATCAACTGGGTATATGATGTTGCCTTCCGAGCCTATAACACGATCATGGCCAATCGTCAGTAAAGTAAGGGACAATATTGGCCAGCCAATACCTCACTTTACTGACGATTGGCCATATGTCAATGTGGGAATGACAGTGGAGTGGTGCCCTCCACTCACGAGCGACCTTCCTGTTAGTAGTGGCCCCTTTCACTGATGTCGCAAGTTTAAGGCTCGTCAATAGGGACCACCTCCACTAACGGCCAACAACCTAATTAAGGGGCCATCATGATGACCCCTACAATGTCTTTTGCAGCTAGCACAACACTGCCTACCCCGAGCTATTGAAGAAGCACACTCTCACAATATATAGATTTCATACACATTGCAAAATTCGTACAATTTACATCCACATTCAATGCATAAGATTCATAACTCATAATATGAAATAATATGTTCACACATCCGATACAGGGTAAGATCATAGCTAACATATATAAGTACACTGCCAACATCTATATGTTCAACCTTCACAACTAACATCATTCACCAAAATCTATAAGTTCATATAGAATATGGAGCATCATTGGTTTGATGCCAAAAATTGGCATGCCAACATTTGGCAAATGTCAAATATTGGCTAGTGCTTGGTTGGTTACCATGTTTACTTGCCAACCTCACAAGAAGTTGCGATTTTTTGGCAACTTTTGATATTGCCAATTGTTGGCTTGCCAAGTATTGGCAATGCCGGCATCAAACCAATTATCCTCATAATGTGTTTTCTATAGCCAACATCCATTAGCCAACAAATTCCTAAAATATCTGATCGATGTACAAATATATCCTTTTCATGTGGGAGCAGATATGGTGATGCCACAAAACGCTTGTATTATGGTAGCCCGTTAGAGTACCTCACCTCTATGCCTACGGCAATTTTTTGGTGCAACGCTTCCTCTCCAACATCTACCACCATAGAGTTGGGATGCCAAGGTGGACCACTGGCATTGGCGAGAGAGGCTCTACTCGATGATTAGTGGTGGTCACTGCTTGTCGGGCACTACATTGGGCTATTATTCTATGTGCTTCTCTTATTCTGTGGAAAACTAATGTTGGGCCAAGCAACCCATTTCAGTTCTTTTAAGTGGATTTTAACCCCCGCAAAAAATGGATTTTAAGGTAGTAATACTAGTCTACAATTTCCTATTGGCAAACTTTACCAACTCTTATATGGAATTTCATGCACCTTCCATGGCAAGTTGGCAACAATAGGTCTTGTGCATGAAACAAGGTTGAAGATCCCTGTCAGAAAAAATTGAAGATTCTCAAGTTGAACAAGACTTCTTTGAGGCTCTAGAGGACTAGTATATGATGAATAACCTAAAGCTCTCCTACAAATATAAATGCAGCAAGACGGTAGATAACATCTTGTCACACGTGCACCGAATCTGTAAGCTATTAGTGCAATGGACCTAGCTACTAAAGTACATCAAGCGGACTTGTTGGATCATTAAATAACAGTGGGGTGGTGTCCCTATGCCACCCATACCGATGTATGTTTCTAGCTCACTTGGAGCAATAGAAAAAATGTAGCATCTTAAGCGCACCGATTCTCAAGTTCATCCCTTCATGCACGCTCGCTTACCTTGAGATATGACTAGCATATATAGTACCCTTTGCAAGCTTGTCGAGACATGAGTTTCTCTTCATGAGCACCTACCCAAAATTCCACAATCAATCATCCCTCACCTGCTTACACCTACCTCTCCTAGCTCAAAACTGCTAGTTGGGATGTTCAAACGTATCATAGTGTCAGACGTACATGGAGTACTCCTAATAGTTCCCAGTTTAAAAACTTTGCTCCAAAAGTCATGAGAAAAAGTTGGTTTATCATATCACAAATAATCAAATCCAATTTGAAAACACATATCTAGAAACAACAAGACAAATGTAATTATCAATAATAGCTATTACAATTTGGTCCAAGACTTTGGAGCATTAACAATACTAATCTTAGATTTGTATTTTTTGTTTCTCGAGCAATAAATGGAACTTGGGATAAAAAAATATGACCAAGTCGATGCATGTATGTGCTATTTTTTAGCAACTTTTAAATGTACTAAAATATATAGTAGGAGTACCCCATGTCATGGAGCATGCGGTACCCTAGACATTCATCAGAAAAAAAATGTTAGCTAGGTTTCGGTGTTGGGGAACGCAGTAATTTAAAAAAATTTCCTACGGACACGCAAGATCTATCTAGGTGATGAATAGCAACGAGCGGGGAGGGTGTGTCCACGTACCCTCGTAGACCGAAAGCGGAAGCGTTTTATCAACGCGGTTGATGTAGTCATACGTCTTCACGATCCGACCGATTCTAGCACCGAACGTACAGCACCTCCGTGTTCAGCACACGTTCAGCTCGATGACGTCCCTCGTACTCTTGATCCAGTTGAGGCGGAGGGACAGTTTCGTCAGCACGACGGCGTGGCGACGGTGATGATGAAGTTACCGGCGCAGGGCTTCGCCTAAGCACTACGTAAGGATGGCAATGGGTAGGGTATGAGGCGGGTTGAGCAATACCATACCCATACCCGTGTAGTCAATGGGTACAAAATTCTACCCATACCCGTACCCATGGATATGATACTTTACCCGTACCCATACCCGACGGGTACCCATACCCATTGGGTACCCAACGGGTAGATCAAACAGTGTACAAGTTATTCACAATTTTACATTCATCTATAGCACATTTGACAAAAAAAACATTTATCTCAACTCAATAACAAATAGCGGAGTACATGAAAATTATCTCAATTCAAATTGACAATTGGTAACAACTTTAACATAGGTTTATAAGCTCACAACACAACTTTAACATAGGTACACTTGTGATTGTGAACCACGGGTAAGATTCACATGTCGGTATTAAATGGGTAGGGTATGGGTATATCCATGGGTAAAAGGCTATACCCGTGCCCTACCCATGAATTAACGGGTAGGGTATGGGTACTACCCGTGGGTATAAAATTGTGCCCATACCCTACCCATGCGGGTAAAATTGCCAGCCACTACGACGATACGACCGAGGTGTGTAACTGTGGAGGGGGGCACCGCTCACGGCTAAGACAAATCTTGGAGTGCCTTTGGGGTGCCCCCTGCCCACGTATATAAAGGAGGGAGGAAGAGGAGGCCGGCCCTAGAGGGGGCGCGCCAAGGGGGGGGAGTCCTACTTGGACTCCCGGTCCAAGTAGGATTCGGCCCCCCCTTTCCTATTCCAACTAGGAGAAGGAAGGGAAGGAGGAAGAGGGGAAAAGGAAGGAGGGGGGCGCCGCCCCCTCCTAGTCCAATTCGGACCAGCCCATGGGGGGGCGCGCGGCCACCCCTTGAGGCCCTTCTCTCCTTTCCCGTATGGCCCATTAAGGCCCACTACTTCCCCCGGCGAATTCCCGTAACTCTCCGGTACTCCGAAAAATACCCGAATCACTCAGAACCTTTCCGATGTCCTAATATAGCCTTCCAATATATCGATCTTTACCTCTCGACCATTTCGAGACTCCTCGTCATGTCCGTGATCTCATCCGGGACTCCGAACAAACTTCGGTCATCAAATCACATAACTCATAATATAAATCGTCATCGAACGTTAAGCGTGCGGACCCTACGGGTTCGAGAACTATGTAGACATGACCGAGACACATCTCCGGTCAATAACCAATAGCGGAACCTGAATGCTCATATTGGCTCCTACATATTCTACGAAGATCTTTATCGGTCAAACCGCATAACAACATATGTAGTTCCCTTTGTCATCGGTATGTTACTTGCCCGAGATTCGATCGTCGGTATCATCATACCTAGTTCAATCTCATTACCGGCAAGTCTCTTTACTCGTTCCGTAATGCATCATCCCGCAACTAACTCATTAGTCACATTGCTTGCAAGGCTTATAGTGATGAGCATTACCGAGAGGGCCCAGAGATACCTCTCCGAAACACGGAGTGACAAATCCTAATCTCGATCTATGCCAACCCAACAAATACCTTCGGAGACACCTGTAGAGCATCTTTTATAATCACCCATTTACGTTGTGACGTTTGATAGCACACAAAGTGTTCCTCCGGTATTCGGGAGTTGCATAATCTCATAGTCTGAGGAACATGTATAAGTCATGAAGAAAGCAGTAGCAATGAAACTGTAACGATCATAATGCTAAGCTAACGAATGGGTCTTGTCCATCACATCATTCTTCTAATGATGTGATCCCGTTCATCAAATGACAACACATGTCTATGGTTAGGAAACATAACCATCTTTGACAAACGAGCTAGTCAAGTAGAGGCATACTAGGGACACTTATGTTTTGTCTATGTATTCACACATGTACTAAGTTTTCGGTTAATACAATTCTAGCATGAATAATAAACATTTATCATGAAATAAGGAAATAAATAATAACTTTATTATTGCCTCTAGGGCATATTTCCTTCATTCGGTTCCACCGACCATATGTTGGGTGGACCATAAACTTCCTTAACATCATACCTTTGATTGGTTCTTTAGTTTCCTATCATGGAAACCCTATATGAGAGAAATATATCAATTGTTCCAATTACTTTCAGACTTAGATGTTTTGGATGAGGCCAGATCGTCACATTTCAAGTAGGGTCGATAGGCATATTGAGAGTTACATTTAAACGGTTTCAAAATACAACAATGCAACCTCATACAAGTATTTTTATGGTACTGCCAATTGGATAGGCTCACACGAGTCTTTTCATCAACAAACCTCAAGGGCGTGCAATTTAGAGATCTGTTACAGTACCGTTAAATCGATATAGGTCATCAATCTTGTAGATTTAGGGTGAAACTGGAAGATCAAGGGAACAAGTACCGCATATACGTGCTTAAAACGGTTAACCTTTAGTGACTGAAAAACACATAAAAATTACACTCAATCGAAACTAGGGTCTAAGTGAAAAAGGTCTCGTATTTATACCCAACTAGTGAGATGATATCAATGTTGTGGCCAAGGGGTGGTTCTCCTTCTACGAAAGAAGTGTATTTGTGGAGCATTTTTGCAGTGCCTATTATGGGACAATAAAGACATGATGAAAGAGGAGCTGGTTGCCTTGCCCAATGTCATGACATTTATCAATCCGTCAAGGAACCAACGCCGTTTTAGGTACCCACCCACAAGGGGAAAATGATTCTTCAATGCTTTTGCTTGTTCACTTGTCTTGTCCATGTTTTTGGAAAAGGAGGAAGGATATTTTGTAGATTTTTTGGGTCTAATTTCTGTAAGAAAAAAAAATTCCGCACGAATGTGTTAGTCTTGATCCTATTATTTCACTGAAATTTGTGGTTGGGTTAGCCGCAACCTACCTGAAGGGGCTTGGAAGAAGTTTTGCAGTGATGCCAAAAATGTATCAGCAACTGTGGTGAGAGGCTGAGATATGCATCCGAGCTGCAATACATCCCTAGTCTGCTGAGGGATCTATGCAACGTTGATAGCACATCCCTAGTCGACTTTTGTGACAAAGATCGTACACAGACATGGAGTTTCTGCTCCCGGTGCATATGCATACAGATGAACAGTAAAAATGTAAAAATAGTAGTAAAAACATTCAATAAAATATAAAATATAAATTTGACCATCATTAGTGTCGGCAATCAGCCAAAGCTAGGATGTCATTATATTTCAAGCCATCCATATAAATATGGTACTTCTATATTTTCCTTCTATTAACTCCAACTACCATCATGAGTTTACCAAGCAACAACACAATGCCATTTAGAAACATATTCCCTCCGTTTCAAAATAAGTGTCGCGGTTTTAGTTCAAATGTTTAAGAGAGAAATGTATGTACGAGTAATAGGCCGAAGCCAGGATAAAAACTACTCTGCTGGTATTACAGTGAAAATGTTTTACGGAACCATGGTTCAGCCGAACCTACGCTCGACACCATTAATTTCTAGACACAATTCATAAGGATCCATGCATGGTTGATTAAAAAATGCAGTTGACATGCATGTCTATTCATGAAGATCCATGCATGGTTGATTAAAAAATGTAATTAGCATGCATGTCACAGATCCACATGTAGTAGGATGTTAAATCGTACGGCATAGACCATAGGTTTGGCTGAACCATGGTCCTGAATCACGTCTCTCATATTACAGCGTCAAGGCGATTAGCACCAGCAAGATTCCACAATGCCGCCTCTCTTTAGATGCTGGAAAAAATAATGGTTGGCATGGTAGTTTTGAAAAATTCTATCATTACGCTATTCCAAATCACCCAAGAGACGAATGCTTTCTTTCAGACTCCCAATACAGTGCAAGTACTAACATTCAGTGTATGGTTCCAAAGACACAAATGTGGTGTAAGTAAGTACCAAGTAGTCTTTGATTGCTTACCTAAGAATGAAACTGTAGAGTGATGTCCCAGTGCCACCCATGCTCATACTTGATTCTAGCTGCAACAACATTTTTTTAGAAACTCAAGCGCACCAAATTCATGCATTCATGCATGCACGATCAACTTCAGAGATATGTCTGGCGCTGAGACATTTGTGGACTTGTTGGGATATATATATATATATGCAAAATCCCTTTTTCTGAAAAAAAAACAATGCTTCTGGCTCCTTCCTTTAACTGTGAACATGTGACTGACACTACTCCATCAGATACGAAGGACGAGTCTTCTTGAAGTTGTGCACTGGCGGATCAAGGTTATATATATGGAGCCAGGAAAAGACAATACGCTTTTTTGACATTGAAGTACGTTTTTTTTCGAACTGCCATTCAAAAAGGATATATTAGGAACATTCACACAATTTCTTAGGCTCCTTAGAATACAAAAGAGGCATCATATCTTTTGAACAAATCAAAATATACTAATTCTCGGGGAGACAAGAGCGGATATTCCATCCCAAGTAGGAAAAATATAAACTGTGGACATCAGAATACGCCCGCGCGCCGAACCAACGAATAATTGTCAGGGGATCCACCAGTAGTAAAAGGTTCATTTAGACATTATTAATCGCCAACATATCCAAATACCACTCTCTTGCTACATTTGAACCGGAATACACAGTCATCTCTTCTCTGCCCTGCCGGTCAAGCAATTGTTCAACAGAGTGTTCATATAATCCGAAACCGGAAGTTTTAACCGTTAGTGTCAGGCTAATCCAGCCTCTAGAAATGTTATCGGTAATGAAAAGATGTAGGAACAATAATTTGTGAGCAATACAAACCCATGAAATTGATAAGGTGTGCATGATTGTTGTTACTGTGGTGGTGCAAACTCAAGCAATCTCACAAGGTTAATGATTCCAACTCGCAAGGCCTTTGGTATATTTTTCCACCACCTGCGCGTGAACACGTGTAGGTTTAGTTGGTGCACATTGTGGCTCCCGCTACTTCTCGAGCAGGTGGAATCCTTGGTAGCTTTGTGTCATCGGCTTCTTTCTCCTTTCTTCGGTACTAGGCTCGATCACATCTCCTCCCTGAAAATTACTACCAAGCACGTCTATGACTCCCTTTTTTCTTCTCATTCTCTCTCCTCCTTTGTGGCTTTCATGATTACCCACCTCTTTCTCTCTAGATTTAGCTAGCTCGCTAGGATGTATCATATGGTAGAGAGAAATGGAATTAAATTAAATCCATGATTTGCAACTTAGGGGAGTTTGGTAGGCTCATACTTTCTCTCCTCTTATAAGCCAAAGTCCAACAAAACAACAAGCTTTTGTTGAGCTCTTATAAGCGTAGTGTGGTGGCCTATTAGTCCATCACAACCAAAGCACCTCCAAATCCAAAGTGCTGCTATTGTGGCTTATATTTCTTCACATGCCTTCCTACATGTAAAATTTTGGATTACTTTCCTCGTCTCCATCCTGCACGTCAAAGTATAGAGACGTGCCACACGTAGCTTTAGTTGTTGCCTACACTTCTGCTCGACCTCTGGCGATGGCGCCAGGCACAACGGAGTAGTGTTATCTCCCATTGCTTCTTCGTATTAATTAGAGGTGCAAACAAAGGGTAGAATGATATTCCGATGCCTCCCAATGCTACACTATAACAACTTAAAGTTCGCTCTCGTCATGAATATAGCCATGATCTCTTGCGAATCCTCAAACCCATCTTGACTTATTTAAACATATCTTCACTTTACTTTGGTGTAAGTCTAGCGCAAATAGGAAGCCTTTTATGTGACAAAGATGCTCCTTCTCAACTTCTTTATATATACACGGCGAACAACCAGAAACCTCATCACCAGTACAACCATTATTGTAATGGTTACTTGTATGCAATATGTCATTGGTAGGAAGGTATCATGTATTAAGGTTGGTGTGATCTCTGAGTACATTAAGGTCCTCTCTTCGAGAAATTTATGGCACTTTAATTATATTATGCAGTACAAGGATTTGGCTAACAGATTGAAAATTTGAAGGGGGGGGGGGGTGGGGGAGGACCTGAACTTGTACTTAGCTTTATAAGATGCAATTTTCAAACATTTTTTACTTTTAACAATTGTGGGAACGCTACTATTGATGTAGTAGCTACGCTGGTGTGATGTTAGGAGCGCTCTCTGCTTTGCCGCGGTGCATGAGATTTGAATCTTTCTCGCTGTAATTTTTTTTCCACCTTGGCCAACTAAAAATATCATGATAAAAGTTTCGGCGGTGAGATCTGATCCAATGACCTCAAGCAAACTAGCCAAGTGTTCAGTCATTGCACTATGCTAAACATAATACAAGCCACGGCCCCTGAGTAATTAGTATTTTGACATAATCCAGAAATTTTCAACTGTAAACCAGTAATTTTGGTTATCGGGTGATGATCATTGTATTTCGTTCGGTAACCAAAAGTCTTTATCAATGGTCTAAAACTCAAAAGTATGAATGTAGCATGAAAGAAGAATATCTAAGACTTACAACCTTTTATGTTATATATACTTTAGCATGTTACAAGTAGAAATAATAACCAAAATTGTGTAATGGGGTATGTGAAATGTCAATCATGAGAGTACATGCTAATATTTTCTTAACATGTTAAAACTCTATGTCCAACTTTCATTGGTTGGACCTGACAATGGCGTCGTTCACATAACATCCCCTTATTGAAGGCATTGCATGGAGTTTACTCAGACTCGTCTTCGGGATAAAAACACATGATCTGGTCTCAGTGATTGAGTCCAACAATGGCAACGCTTGTGCGTCGTTCCCCTGTTGGAGGCATCGTTGTTGGAGCACCTATCCTATTATCTGGTGTTGCCATCATAAATGTTTGTTGTTGCTGTTGTTTATTGTACTTGTTCTATTGGTCACTTTCCCCCTTCCTTTTTAAATAATTTGGTGTGCATCCTCAATGTCTTTAATAGCTCTTGAGTCGTGTGTTGCTGGAGAGGTCAGATGTAATCGATTTCTTTTTTATATTAATTTTTTCTCTTTATAAAAACAGTCACCAATTCACTCTTATTAATTCCTTCTGGTGGGCAATTGGGGGGGGGGGGGGGGGGGGGGGGGGTGCAAATTAGTAGCCTACTAGACTCGCATGCACTTTACACATGGATTGCACATATCGGTTTGACATATGAGTGGGATGTATTCAAACGCATCATAAACAGTCACATAATAATTAGCATCAAATTGTTTAGTTCTACAACAAGAAACACTTCAGGTAACGCACAAATGCCTGGTCGAAGAAGTGCTAATTCATGCGATCCCTTCCCATTCCTCTAATCTAGATGGGGTATAAATTGGACCATAGATGTTTTCATACCTTTCTTGTTTATTGGACCATAGATGTTTCCATATCTTTCCTACAAATTTTCTTATTCGCCCTAGATGTTTCCATACCTTTCTTGTTGATTGGACCATTAACAATACATTGACTACTGGGCTTGGTCAACATACCAGCAACTCGACCCACATGCAAACGCTCAAGTGAATTAATTTGGATATCCTTTATTTGATTATGATCAACTTAGGAGTACATGAGAAATGTACAAATCATCAAGCAGTTGTCCTCAATCCCGGCATTATCCTCACTCCCATCCATGCTCACCGGGCTAAATAGCTTCCTCGGACTATGACACCCACACGACGAGAGTCTAAGGTCACACAGTTAGGGATACGCGTGTAATTTTCTCTCTCTAATGACAACCCTATGTCATTGCAGCGTCTTCAAACAAGTCGAATGTATTAATCATTCTTCTTTAGGAAACCTTCTGCTTTTATTATTTATTTATAAATAGATTTTGTTTTTGTGTATGGTTTAGTTTACTGATTATTAGGCAGGGTTTGAGCAAATTGTTTTTTTCCAATGTTGGATGTTAGTTCGATGGAAAAGGAGAAGAAAAATGACTGAGGCGGCTAAACTTTCAGTCTTGTGACGCATAGTCGCCCCCAATTTTGACAGCTACAAGAAATTTCCATCGGTTCCCTCTGTGCGTGTCGCTGCGTGTGACACCGTCATCGCTGCACTCTCCTCGCGCCAGACCTCTCGCGTCATGGCGTGCCGTGGCAGCATCGCCTCGCCGCGATTCTCACTACACAGTGCGCCCCAGGTCAAGCCCTCGCTCAACGATTCGTCATGGCTACTCTCTCCTGTTCCCCGACGGCTCTGCGTCGTTCACTCTGTGGCGCCGCTCTGGTGCCCGGATGGTGTTCGACGAAATGGCTGCGAGGGCAACACTGGTCCTCAGGAGGGCCGACGATGTTAGCGAGGGTCTCCCGTGTCAACACTGGTGCCCGGATGCCGTTTGGCGAAATGGCCGTGAGCCCAACACCGGTTCTCGCGACGTCCGACGATGTGAGGTCAGCCTGTCGTAGTTCCCTGTCTCGTAAAAATGCGCGAGTAATCTTCAATGATGTGGCGTTGGTTCTCTCTCCCTTTGGTTAACTCCTGTTGTTGCATACGACTAGAAACTGGTAATAGTTGTTGGCTTGTTTGCCTGATTTGGTTAGCACATAGTTCTGATTTGGTTCTCTCTCGTTTGATTGGCTTACTCAACCTTTTGTGAATTGTGATGGACCTTTACGCCATGGTATTTTCATTTCTTATATAATCCTTCCGTTTCTAAATATAAGTCTTTGTAGAGATTCCACTATGGACTTGTCGATGAAAAATGTTTTCCTCGCGTGTTTTCCTCGCTTTATATTATATAAAGCAACCAACACCGCAATACATCCGAGAGACGATACAAACTCACGCCACCAACTCACACAACACACACCCAAGGCAAGCTACATAGGTGTCGGGCACCGAAACACCACCCCACCGACCACCATGCTAAGAGCATCTCCAGCCGTTGGGCCCCCAGGAGGCGCTAAAAATCGCCGCCTGGGGGCGTACCGGCGCTAACCGCGTGCTGGGGGCGTGTTGCTCCCCAGTCGCCGCGCCCATGGTTTTTTTGAAAAACATAATCCGGCCCCACATTCGCACAAACAAGGCGCAAATTCAACCAAACTTCGGCGAGTTCATAACATATATAGAATATTTTACAAAAGAAGAAAAAAAAAACACTACTAGACCCGCCGTTCCTCGCCGCCCGCCGTCCTTGAAGCTCTACATGCCGAGGAGCCTGTAGAACCGCGTGTAGTCGCCGCCGCCGTCGTCGTCGTCGTCGTCGTCGCCTCCTCCGCGGCCGCCGTCCCTGCTGCACCCCTGCCCAGGGTCGCCGACGCGCGGCGGGTTGGACGGTCCAGGGGCGTCCTCGTCCTCGTCGCTGTCGAGGATCACCACGCCGTTCTCGTCCTCGCGCCCACGCTGGCGGGCGGCTATCTCCTGCAGGGCTCGGCGCTGCCTGACCATCTCGTCGCGGAGGTAGTCATCCTGCGCCCACTTTAGGGCGGCCTCGTCGGAGAGGCCGCGCCGGACTATGGCCTCGTACTCCGCGGGGAGGCCGGGCTCCACCTTCGGCCTGACGAGCCGGGCAGAGGTGGGGGAGGGCTCGGCGATGCGGACGCCGGAGCTGCGGGTGCGCTGGCTGATCGGTGCGTCCTGGGGCTCCGGCTTGACGGGGAGGAGGGAGGGAGAGCCGGACGAGCGGCCGGACGAGGAGGAGGACGCCGGGTCCATGCGTCTCGGGGTCCACGAGCTCCCACGCCAGCGGGAGAAGGTGGGGGGAGCGGGGTACTCAAACCTGGGCGTGTTGCCGCCCTCGATGTACTCGAGGACGGCCTCCAGCGTGCGGCTGGGCACGCCCCACCATCGGCGGCGGCCCTCGGCGTTGAGCCTCCCGGAGGACACGACGCCGTTGGTGGCCTCGAGCTGCTCGGCGTGGCGGCGACGGAAGTACGGCTCCCACAGCGTGCTGTCGGGTGTGTACCTCGGACCTTCCCTCGCTGCCTGCGGCAGAGAGGCACGTATGCGGGCGATCTCCGTGCGCCGCGCGGCCCCGGTGGGCGGCGGTGGCACCGGGACCCCGCCGACGCTTATCCTCCACGCCCCGGGCACCCGCATGTCCGGCGGGACCGGGTACTCGGCTTCGGGCTTTGTCCTCGTGAAGGTGGCGGCGGCCGAAGCCGTTCGCCGCCGCGCCATCGTCTGGGAAGCGCTCGGCCATTGGGTGAACTGGAAAGGGCGAGAAGAGAGGGAGAAACGGGGACGTCGGCGGTGGAGAGCGAGGTGTGTGCGTGGCTCACCGGTGCGGGAGGGGGCGGCTTATATAGGCGGCGCTCGCGTGGCCGCCGTGTGTACGCGTAGCGGCGAGTGACGCGCGTCGCCCCGTCTTCACTGCGCCGCCCGTGAGGCATCAATGGAGGAGGCTGACTGGCGCGGCAGCTTTGGCATTGATTCCCCCGCGGGAACCGAGGCGATGAGGACGACGAAGCGACGAGAAGAGCCGAGTCGCTGGCAAGGAGGGCCCGCCGATTTTCGCGCCAAAAATGATTCGGCCGGCGCCCCCAAGCGCCCCCCAGCGCGCCGGGTTCGGCCTGGGTCCGCCGGCGCCAATTTCGGCCCGAGCCGGCGAAAAAAGGGCCTTTGGGGGCGCGACTGGGCCGATTTCTCGGCGCCGGCGGCCAAAAATCGCCTGGGGGGCCTTGCTGGGGGCGCGGCTGGAGATGCTCTAACTACGGACATGCGAAGAAGACCAACGGGGACCTCCATCATGACAATCCACAATGGAGAGGTGAAACGGACAACGACAAAGCCAGGACTCCAGAGCGGTGCCTCCAAGAAGGTAACGACCACGAAGCCGCCACCGCCCGATCGCGCAGATCAAGTTTTCACCCGGAGTATGACAAAAGGAGTGGGGACGTCGAGACGGAGCCTTCAGGAAGGATAAGATATCCACGGATACCGCCATCGTCGGCCAGTGCACGGACTGGGCAAGTGATGTACCCCAGCGCGCACACTCCTTCGCCGGACCCTAACTCCGCCAACCACCCGCAACCAAGCCACCCACGTGGCCATGGCTGCCCGCCTGCACCTGAGACGCACACTCCGCCCACAAACGCAACGTCTCCTACCGCTAGGGCCGCCGCCCAACATCCAGACACCCCCAAGACCATCCCAAAGAGGTCGGCTTTGGTCAAAGGGGACACACTTTACCGACGAAACCGCAACACTCGTCCTGCCTCGAAACATCACCGGAGCGGCAAACGACCGCACACGGCTGGGCAGGGAATGGGAGAGGTGGGGGAGCGGACGCATCCACGATCGGCACACCACCGTGCCAGCGACGGGTGGCCCGAGCACATCGGCGCCACCCATCCCTCCAGCCAACCTCTCCTCCGGACACCTCCTGTGTCGTCCCCACCCCGGCGGCCGATTCCAAACCACGAGAGGCCACCAACAAAGACACGTCCACCGGCAAGAGTCACCCCAAGGACCACCACCCACCGCCAAGAGAGCTCACCTGGGAGTCCATTCTCGCCGCCGCCGCCATCCAGCCACCGAAACACCTGAAGGATAGCCAGCTCGCCTGCCGACCACCACCGCTGCGCCTCCACCCCCATCAGCCGCGACCATGGTAGGGGCGAACGCCCGCAACTCATGCCGCCCATGGCCCATGTCGCCTGGGTCCAGATCTAGACGTGTCGCGACCCAAGCACACCTGACCACCTGGCCGCCCACCGTGGAGGAGTAGAAGTGCCGGAGCGCCGCCACCACCCGCCGTGACGCCCGGCCCGAGCCACGCTCCGGCCCGGGGGCGCCGGCCCGCGCGAGCGGGAGGACCCCGAATCCCCGCCGCCGTCGGCGAGGGCAGGGCTTCGCCCGGCCGTGCCCTCGGGTGGCGGAGAGGGAGGAGGAGGAGGAAGGGGGTTTGACTGGCGAAAGCTAGGGTTGCCTCCCGGCCGGCAAGCGGGGACGACTCGGGAGGAGGAGGGAGGGGGATCTTCACTATGAACTTGGAATCTCTACAAAGACTTATATTTAGGAACGGAGGGAGTATATTATACCCATTTTATGCAGGCCATTTTGCCACGGCAAGCCTTATCGACAGGAGAAGAACAGGGTCAAAGAAAATTGCCGAGCAAAGCCAAGACTCCCAGGTCATCATCATCTCCGTGATTCATGAAACGAACTGACCTCCTAGGACCGTCTGGATCAGCGTGGTGCGTGGAAACCTATCCTTTTCACAAGCTGGAGGTGGACTAGTACACAACGCAACTGGTGATATATATTTTTCAGTCGGCAATACTAAGAGCATGGTTAATAGTATAGCCAACAGCTGGCTATAAATCATTGCCATGTCATCTATAGCCCATCTTATAGTTAATATGTACAATAGTTGATTAGAAGAGTGTACTACTTTTTTATTATATGGCTCACCTTTCACTCTCACAAAGTGCCTAGGAGCAAGTGCTAGAGCTGGCTCTTCACTAAGAGCCCGCTTACCTTCTCTCTCCTCTTTTCTTTCCTCCAACTAAGTAAGAATATACTAGTTTATTTCTTATAGCCAGCTGACTCAGCTCTATTATACTTGCTCTAAGCCACTCTCTGCAACATCTGGATATTGACTTGCAGGACCAGTAGTCTGCAATTTCCAGCTGCCTCCTGCCCTCTCCCCTGCACTCCCTGACCAATTAGCACTCTTCGATCGGTTGCACGAGCTGAAGATGGAGCATGCCATATCTGCGGTAACAGGTGAACTCATGAGCCAATTCGTCTCCTTTCTCGCCGACAAGTACCGATCGAGGCGCTGTGCACAGCCGGAAGAGAAGCAGTTGCCGCAGAGGCTGCAACAGCTGCTCCTGAGGGCCCGTACGGTTGTTGAGGAGGCAGATGGGCGGTGCATCACCAACTCCGCGATGCTGGCGCAGCTCGACGTGCTCGCGCGCGCCATGTACCGAGGCTACGGAGCACTAGCGGCGTTCAGCTACATGTCACTCGAGGAGACAGAGACTACTCCCATGGCCATGGAGGAGGGTGCAGAGGTTAGCAACTTTTCTCCTACCAAGCGTCTTTGCACGGTTCGCCGGCATGACGGAGTTTGTTGTTCTTTTGGGTGGGTGCGACCGTATGGTGCGCCGGCCATACGACGCGTACCTTTACAACGACAACATCATGTTCGGGCGCCACACGGAGAAGCAGAAGCTCCTGAATTTTGTTCTGCAGCACAGCTCTCCTGGTTGCACTCCGGCTGTCCTCCCGGTCATCGGTGCTCCTAGGGGCGGGAAGAGGACCCTGGTCGCCCATGTATGCAAGGACGAGAGGGTCAGCTCACACTTTTCTTTCATTCTGCACCTGCATGGAGATTCCATCTGTAGATTAGCAGACCATGATCGTAGCCTCTTGTCAGGGAAGATACTGGTGGTTGTTGAGGTTATCTCACATGTCAACGAAGAGGATTGGGCCAAGTTCCGTTCAACCTTGGCAAGCATGGACAGTGGAAGCAAGGTGATCATCATCAGCCGGCTTACAAGTTCAGAGCGACTTGGAACCGTGAAGCCGATCCTCCTCAACACCCTGTCGTATGAGGAGTTCAGCTACCTCTTCAAGACACACGCATTCGGGAGCGCAAACCCAGCGCAGCACCCGCAGTTGGCACGGATAGCAAACGAACTGGCCAAGGAGTTCCGGACGGAATGGTCGCTCGTCTCAACGAACATATTCGCAGACGTGATTAGAAGGAATCTAGATGTCCATTTCTGGCTCGGCTTGCTGAGCAAGCTAAGAAGATTTGCTGAGAGGAATCTCTCTATGTTTAGGGATCACCCGAGGTTGCTCATCGAGAGACGCCACCAGATAGACATGACAGACTTCGTCTTGCGACCTGCTGGTTCTTCGCTCCGCATGGTTCCTTCATGTACCAGTGGCAGTAGCCGCACTGAAGTTATGGTGGAAAGGGAATTGCTACCAAGGGTGAAGCTTGACGATCTGGTGACGGATTCGGCCACAGGGGGATTTCAATGTGGTTATGTGGGAATCAAGGTTGCCACCTTACACCTCATTTGTTCATTTCGTTCCAAATGGGAATGGTGCTCCAGGTTTGGCGAAACAGAGTACTCCTGCTCCCCTGTCTCGGAGGAAGCGTCCAGCGGTGGCTTTGTAAGGCCTTTTGATTAGAGCGGTTTCTGCGGGGATTTTGCTGAGTTAGAATCTCTAGTACTCCCCCGGTTCATAATCTAATAGAATTTAGATATTGACACAGTCTCCATTATGTATCTTTAATCATTATCTTTAAAAAATCATGGAATTTTATATTATGAAAAACATGGGAAATTGGGGGGGGGGGGGGGGGGGGGGGGGGGGGGGGGGGGGGGGGGGGGGGGATCTCAACTAATTAAGATAAATCCATATTTGTTTACGTACGTTGGAATTTTATCGATAGAAGTAACATCCCAATGCCTTCAAAGAGTGTGGATGATGAATAATCTTCGAAGCAACAGAGGGACCAAATCAGGAACAATTTGCCAACACTGATAGAAACTCAAGTCTGTAACATTAGTTGCGTTGGTGACTTCATGGTAAAATTGGAAAAGCATGTGAACAGGTCCCAGATCTTCTCAAGTAAAAAAAGAAGGCCTCACATCTCCATACTTGCAATATTTAAGTGCAAAAAATATCATGTTCTGTTTCCTACCAATGCGATGAGGCCGTGGCGAGGGGGTGGCGGTTCTCTGTCTACGGGGAAAAGGATAGAGCACTGTCGCAAACTCGCAATGGTGTTGGGGCACATGTTATGAGAAAATGAAGAAGGAATAAAAGAGGCGCATGATTGCCTAGCCCAATGTCGTGGTGTCTGTAACCATCAGTCGACCAAGGAATCGAAGCGGGGTTAGGGTATCCATGAGGAGGGAGAGGCAAATGATTGGTCGATGCATTTTCTTCTTAAGTTGACCGATCACTTGGCTTGTAGATGTTTTTTAGGAGTGACGATGGTTTGTACATGATTTGATTGTTTTTAATCTCAGAAAGACAAAATGTTTCACAAGAACGTGTCAATCTTCTCATAGGATTAGTGGTAGGTTTGTAAAAGCGTTGCAGCAAAGTAGGTCTTATGTGGAAGGTTTCTTAAGCCGATTGCATTGGTATCAATGCTTGGTGTTTAGTGATGGGATACATGATTGTGTGCAACAATCTGGGGAGAAGCCAGGGGCTAACCTCCTTTTTGTCAAAAAGATGTGTTTAATCTTGACCCTCTTCTTTCTGAAATTTGCAGCTTGATTAGTTGTGCCTTACTGAAAAGGACTAGGAATGTAGTTTGACCGCAAATGCCATGAATGGACCGGTGATAGGGTTTTGATCTCGGCTACTGAGTATGAAGAATGTTGCAAGGATGCGAGATGCTCAACATGCAATGTGTCCACAATACTATACTTTTGTTAGGAAATATACTATGTGTACTGCCAATGCATTTCAAAGGAGAGAATCTCAAAAGAAAAAGAAAACAAGCGGGGGGGGGGGGGGGGGGGGGGGGGGGGGGGGGGGGGGGGGGGGGGGGGGGGGGGGGGGGGGGGGGGGGGGGGGGGGGGGGGGGGGGGGGGGGGGGGGGGGGGGGGGGGGGGGGGGGGGGGGGGGGGGGGGGGGGGGGGGGGGGGGGGGGGGGGGGGGGGGGGGGGGGGGGGGGGGGGGGGGGGGGGGGGGGGGGGGGGGGGGGGGGGGGGGGGGGGGGGGGGGGGGGGGGGGGGGGGGGGGGGGGGGGGGGGGGGGGGGGGGGGGGGGGGGGGGGGGGGGGGGGGGGGGGGGGGGGGGGGGGGGGGGGGGGGGGGGGGGGGGGGGGGGGGGGGGGGGGGGGGGGGGGGGGGGGGGGGGGGGGGGGGGGGGGGGGGGGGGGGGGGGGGGGGGGGGGGGGGGGGGGGGGGGGGGGGGGGGGGGGGGGGGGGGGGGGGGGGGGGGGGGGGGGGGGGGGGGGGGGGGGGGGGGGGGGGGGGGGGGGGGGGGGGGGGGGGGGGGGGGGGGGGGGGGGGGGGGGGGGGGGGGGGGGGGGGGGGGGGGGGGGGGGGGGGGGGGGGGGGGGGGGGGGGGGGGGGGGGGGGGGGGGGGGGGGGGGGGGGGGGGGGGGGGGGGGGGGGGGGGGGGGGGGGGGGGGGGGGGGGGGGGGGGGGGGGGGGGGGGGGGGGGGGGGGGGGGGGGGGGGGGGGGGGGGGGGGGGGGGGGGGGGGGGGGGGGGGGGGGGGGGGGGGGGGGGGGGGGGGGGGGGGGGGGGGGGGGGGGGGGGGGGGGGGGGGGGGGGGGGGGGGGGGGGTATGGAGAGACTAGCAACGAGAGAGAGGGGAGTGCATCTTCATACCGTTGAAGATCGCGATGCGGAAGCGTTACAAGAACGCGGTTGGAGGAGTCGTACACGCACGCTCAACGCAAGTGCACGTCATTGTTTGAACCATGTGTGCTGCAGTACTCACGCGAGTGAACTTCCCGTCGCAAAAAACTGCACGCTGTATTTTTTCGGTACCTTTTTTACTCTAGTTTTTTAACCGTTTGTCAGAACGAGGCATGTAATATACCGTTCAAAAGCTATGGATTAGGTGCAACTTTGCCATGTTGAACACTTTTCGAGATTCCTCACGGTTTAAGAGCAGTTTTGAAAATGGTGCGGCCCACAATGAGTGGCAGCGAGTGTTTTTTCGCCTTTTTTTCTAAACCGCTTGTCGGAATGAAGCAAATGATACACCGTTGGATAGATATCGTCGAGGCGCATCTTTTTCATATCTATTGTTTTCTCTAATTCGTTACGGTTTAAGAGCAGTTTCAAATTTACTAAATCACGGAATTCTGTTTTTCAAAAAAATTCAAATTTTCGGTACTGTTTTCGCTCCAGTTTTTTAACCGTTTGTCGAAACGAGGCGTGTAATATAATGTTGAAAAGCTATGGACGAGGCGCAACTTTCATATGTTGAAATGCTTTTGAGATTCCTTACGGTTTTAATTTAATTTTGAAAATCGTGCGGCGGACGACGAGTGGCAGCGGCGGTTTTTCGCGAAATTTCTACAAACCGCTGGTCGGAATGATTCAAACGATACGCTGTTGGAAAGATATCGACGAGGCGCAACTTTTTCATGTAGAACACTCTCTCTAATTCTTTACGGTTTAAGAGGAATTTCGAATTTACCGAAATGCGGACACTCTGTTTTTCGCGACACCCAAATCGACGTGGGTACTTCATCCGACTGAAAACCGCACTGCATCGGACGAAAAACCGCACTGCATCAGACGGGTAAGAGAACTGCATGGTTTCTTTTATTCAAACGTACTTTTTTCAAGGACGAGAAAGTGGAGTGCACTTCACATCGGGTGTAAATGAACCACAACACTATCAAAAAGTGAACCGCATTACTTTTTTCGCTTCCGTAACAATTTTTTTGCACTTACGGGATGAACAACATCATACGACCGACCGCACTGCTTCAGAATGAAAACCGCACTGCATCAGACGGGCAAGCAAGCTGCATAATTTCTTTTGTCGGACGTAAACTTTCTTACACGAGTTTTTTGTGAGTTTTTGTTGTCTTTTTTTCAACAATTTTTCATGAACGAGAGTGCACCGCAGAGACGAGGGCAAATGAACCGCGACACATGTTGAAGTGAACCTCATTGCTATCTTTTTGTTTCGTTTTAAAAAATTGCACTTTCATGTTGGGCGCAAGTGAACACCATCACTCTCAAAAGTGAACCACATCCGAGAACCAAACGCACTGCACGTGTTGATGTAGTCGACTGATTTTTGAGACACACAAACAAATTGCACTTCATACATAGGTGTAATGAGCTGCTACACAAATTGGAGTGAACTACTTTTTCCAATCGTCCCACATACAAAAAAAAATGAATTCGAGAAAGAAAGTAAACTTTCCGTGGGGATTTCTTCTCTTTTTCTACAAGCTGAACCACTAAGGGGCTGCAGTGCACTTCTTTCCTTCTTTTTTCGTTCTTAGTCTTCTTCCGTATTAAACAATAAAGTCAAAAACATCCTTCATTGATAGTTTTTCTATTTTTGATTACGGGACGCTTCCTGTGCACCCGCGCACTGCACGGGATCGTGCAGCGGACTGCGGTGACTCGCAGCGGGACATGGTACACTACCTGAAACTGCACGAGCACAAACGCCTTGATGCAGGCGCGCCCTTGCCGGTGTAGCTCCTGCAACAGAGAAGATTAGGAGTGCCCACCCAAGGATCCCGCCGGCGGACGGATTCAGAGAGAGGAGTAGCTTGATGGAAGTGGTGGATGTCGTGCCCGGGCGAACCGCAAGTGCGCACGCACCAAACTGCACATAGAGCGCGACCGAAACCAAATGCAGAGTGAAGAAACCACGCTGCCGTGCCAAGCGAACCGCACGGGGGAGCAGAGGAGTGGTCGAGGAGGCTGTTGGCTGCCGGTGAACTACACGGCATCCCCGTCCGCACTGCATGCCCGGGGCGGCTGGGACCTCGACGGGAGATGGTGAAGGGGATGTTGGCAGAGGGATCCCGCAGGAGATGCGGACAGAGCAGGAGGAGTCAAAGTCATCGTCGTCATGCGCGACGGCTACCGATTTTTGATCCGTAGCAGAGGAGGATGCGTGAGGGGGCAGAAGGAGCTCACTTTTGCTGCTGCCATTGCCGGCACCCACAGCGACAGATCCGTCGCGGCGACAACGAAGGGAGACAAGATCGAGGGAGGTCGCCGTTGTTGGGGATCGTTGCAGAAATTAAAAAAATTCTACGCATCACCAAGATCAATCTATGGAGAGACTAGCAACGAGAGAGAGGGGAGTGCATCTTCATACCGTTGAAGATCGCGATGCGGAAGCGTTACAAGAACGCGGTTGGAGGAGTCGTACACGCAGCGATTCAGATCGCGGTCGATTCCGATCTAAGCGCCGAACAACGGCGCCTCCGCGTTCAACACACGTGCAGCCCGGTGACATCTCCCTCGCCTTGATCCAGCAAGGAGGAGGGAGAGGTTGGGGAAGACAACTCCAGCAGCAGCACGACGGCGTGGTAGTGTTGGAGCAACGTGGTTCTCCAGCAGGGCTTCGCCAAGCACTACGAAAGACGAGGAGGTGGAGAGGTAGGGCTGCGCCAAGAGGGAGAGAGGTTCGTGTTCTTGGCAGCCCCAAAACCCCCACTATATATAGGAGGAGGGGAAGGGAGGTGCGCCCCCTCTAGGGTTTCCACCCTAGGAGGGGCGGCAGCCCTAGATGGGATGGAGGGGGGCGGCCAAGAGGGGGAGAGAGGGGGGCGCGCCCTAGGGTGGGCCTTAGGCCCATCTGCGCCTAGGGTTTCCCCCCTCTCCTCTTTGCTACGCCTTGAGCCTTGGTGGGAGGCGCACCAGCCCACTCAGGGGCTGGTCCCTTCCACTCTTGGCCCATGCAAGCCTCCGGGGCTGGTGGCCCCACCCGGTGGACCCCCGGAACCCTTCCGGTGGTCCCGGTACATTACCGGTGACGCCCGAAACACTTCCGGTGACCAAAACCTCACTTCCTATATATTATTCTTTACCTCCGGACCATTCTGGAACTCCTCGTGATGTCCGGGATCTCATCCGGGACTCCGAACAACATTCGGTAACCACGTACAAACTTTCCCTATAACCCTAGCGTCATCGAACCTTAAGTGTGTAGACCCTACGGGTTCGGGAGGCATGTAGACATGACCGAGACATCTCTCCAGTCAATAACCAACATCGGGATCTGTATACCCATGTTGGCTCCCACATGTTCCACGATGATCTCATCGGATGAACCACGATGTCGAGGATTCAATCAATCCCGTATACAATTCCCTTTGTCTACCGGTATGATACTCGCCCGAGATTCGATCGTCGGTATCCCTGTACCTTGTTCAATCTCGTTACTCGCAAGTCTCTTTTACTCGTTCCGTAACACATCATCCCGTGATCAACTCCTTGGTCACATTGAGCTCATTATGATGATGTCCTACCGAGTGGGCCCAGAGATACCTCTCCGTCACACGGAGTGACAAATCCCAGTCTTGATTCATGCCAACCCCCCCCCCCCCCCCCCCCCCCCCCCCCCCCCCCCCCCCCCCCCCCCCCCCCCCCCCCCCCCCCCCCCCCCCCCCCCCCCCCCCCCCCCCCCCCCCCCCCCCCCCCCCCCCCCCCCCCCCCCCCCCCCCCCCCCCCCCCCCCCCCCCCCCCCCCCCCCCCCCCCCCCCCCCCCCCCCCCCCCCCCCCCCCCCCCCCCCCCCCCCCCCCCCCCCCCCCCCCCCCCCCCCCCCCCCCCCCCCCCCCCCCCCCCCCCCCCCCCCCCCCCCCCCCCCCCCCCCCCCCCCCCCCCCCCCCCCCCCCCCCCCCCCCCCCCCCCCCCCCCCCCCCCCCCCCCCCCCCCCCCCCCCCCCCCCCCCCCCCCCCCCCCCCCCCCCCCCCCCCCCCCCCCCCCCCCCCCCCCCCCCCCCCCCCCCCCCCCCCCCCCCCCCCCCCCCCCCCCCCCCCCCCCCCCCCCCCCCCCCCCCCCCCCCCCCCCCCCCCCCCCCCCCCCCCCCCCCCCCCCCCCCCCCCCCCCCCCCCCCCCCCCCCCCCCCCCCCCCCCCCCCCCCCCCCCCCCCCCCCCCCCCCCCCCCCCCCCCCCCCCCCCCCCCCCCCCCCCCCCCCCCCCCCCCCCCCCCCCCCCCCCCCCCCCCCCCCCCCCCCCCCCCCCCCCCCCCCCCCCCCCCCCCCCCCCCCCCCCCCCCCCCCCCCCCCCCCCCCCCCCCCCCCCCCCCCCCCCCCCCCCCCCCCCCCCCCCCCCCCCCCCCCCCCCCCCCCCCCCCCCCCCCCCCCCCCCCCCCCCCCCCCCCCCCCCCCCCCCCCCCCCCCCCCCCCCCCCCCCCCCCCCCCCCCCCCCCCCCCCCCCCCCCCCCCCCCCCCCCCCCCCCCCCCCCCCCCCCCCCCCCCCCCCCCCCCCCCCCCCCCCCCCCCCCCCCCCCCCCCCCCCCCCCCCCCCCCCCCCCCCCCCCCCCCCCCCCCCCCCCCCCCCCCCCCCCCCCCCCCCCCCCCCCCCCCCCCCCCCCCCCCCCCCCCCCCCCCCCCCCCCCCCCCCCCCCCCCCCCCCCCCCCCCCCCCCCCCCCCCCCCCCCCCCCCCCCCCCCCCCCCCCCCCCCCCCCCCCCCCCCCCCCCCCCCCCCCCCCCCCCCCCCCCCCCCCCCCCCCCCCCCCCCCCCCCCCCCCCCCCCCCCCCCCCCCCCCCCCCCCCCCCCCCCCCCCCCCCCCCCCCCCCCCCCCCCCCCCCCCCCCCCCCCCCCCCCCCCCCCCCCCCCCCCCCCCCCCCCCCCCCCCCCCCCCCCCCCCCCCCCCCCCCCCCCCCCCCCCCCCCCCCCCCCCCCCCCCCCCCCCCCCCCCCCCCCCCCCCCCCCCCCCCCCCCCCCCCCCCCCCCCCCCCCCCCCCCCCCCCCCCCCCCCCCCCCCCCCCCCCCCCCCCCCCCCCCCCCCCCCCCCCCCCCCCCCCCCCCCCCCCCCCCCCCCCCCCCCCCCCCCCCCCCCCCCCCCCCCCCCCCCCCCCCCCCCCCCCCCCCCCCCCCCCCCCCCCCCCCCCCCCCCCCCCCCCCCCCCCCCCCCCCCCCCCCCCCCCCCCCCCCCCCCCCCCCCCCCCCCCCCCCCCCCCCCCCCCCCCCCCCCCCCCCCCCCCCCCCCCCCCCCCCCCCCCCCCCCCCCCCCCCCCCCCCCCCCCCCCCCCCCCCCCCCCCCCCCCCCCCCCCCCCCCCCCCCCCCCCCCCCCCCCCCCCCCCCCCCCCCCCCCCCCCCCCCCCCCCCCCCCCCCCCCATAATCTAGTTACATTGTGATGAATCGAACACCCATAGAGTTCTGGTGTTGACCATGTTTTGCTCATGGAAGAGGTTTAGTCAACGGATCTGCGACATTCAGATCCGTATGCACTTTACAAATATCTATGTCTCCATCTTGAACATGTTCACGAATGGAGTTGAAGCGACTCTTGATATGCCTGGTCTTCTTGTGAAACCTGGGCTCCTTGGCAAGGGCAATAGCTCCAGTGTTGTCACAGAAGAGAGTCATTGGGCCCGATGCATTGGGAATAACTCCTAGGTCGGTGATGAACTCCTTCATCCAGACTGCTTCCTGTGCTGCCTCCGAGGCTGCTATGTACTCCGCTTCACATGTAGATCCCGCCACGACGCTTTGCTTGCAACTGCACCAACTGACTGCCCCACCATTCAAAATATACACGTATCCGGTTTGTGACTTGGAGTCATCCAGATCTGTGTCGAAGCTAGCATTGACGTAACCCTTTACGACGAGCTCTTCGTCACCTCCATAAACGAGAAACATATCCTTAGTCCTTTTCAGGTGCTTCAGGATGTTCTTGACCGCTGTCCAGTGTTCCATACCGGGATTACTTTGGTACCTCCCTACCAAACTTACAGCGAGGTTCACATCAGGTCTGGTACACAGCATGGCATACATAATAGACCCTATGGCCGAGGCACAGGGGATGGCACTCATCTTTTCTCTATCTTCTGCCGAGGCCGGGCATTGAGCCGTGCTCAATCTCACACCTTGCAATACAGGCAAGAACCCCT